>OMLP01046457.1:19618-33723 GCA_900302685.1 Spondyliosoma cantharus
GGCCAGACAGACGTGGTGAAGGAGCTCGTCACCCACAGCGCCAACGTCAACGCACAGTCTCAGGTAAAACACACGCACACACACACATACACACACACACACACACACACACACACACACACACACACACACACACACACACACACACTCCGTGGTCAGGTTAGAGCTGCACTGCTCTCCTCCTACTTGGTCAACATACCTGTCTAACAGGTAGATTTGGTCACAGTTCAGAATGTGTGTGTAGCACGTAGCTTACTGGAAATCTCATCATCTGTGCCAGAAAAAACAGAAGAGAGGGGGAGGGATGGTGGATTATTACTGTGATCTATGATCTCAGTGTATTGTCAAAGGATAAACACATTCATTGTGCCCTCCCCCACAGGTACTTATTAACTAACCTCTTACACTTTCGTTTTTGGTCCCCACAGTCATTTATTGAACTATGCTGAATGAGATCACAAACACACACTCAGACCATTTCATTGTTTGACCACTTAGCCTACAAAATACATACTGCGCTATTACTTATTGACTATATTAAATAACTGATGTAACTTGCTAATACAAGCATAATTATTTGCATTCTAGGGTGGTGTGGCTCATACCCACCAGCTGCAGGTAAGTATTGTTCATAACTGTTCCATTGGCCAGAATGCATCGCCTAACTTTCCTGTTGGCCCCAGGATGAGGTGGCCGAATAGGGACAAGGAAAGGAGGAGAAACTTGGGTCATCAAGGACACTTGAAACAACATAGTCATGCGTTTGGTCCTCCTCAAAGCCCTCATCTTCTTCACCCTTCTTCATCCACACCTTCCAGCATGTCTTTTGTCTCCTCAGAGTCAGGGTCAACTCCAGGGGCTGTCCAGTCTGACTTAGTAGGTAGTCAACACCAAGCAGCTCTCCTATGAAAAAGAACAGTAAAACATGCACACACATTGCACATTGTACTATAATATTTCATTTTAACATCAGAGTTGTATCTGCATAATTTTAAGAGTGCATGTTTTGAAAATAAAGCACTACTACACTACTTTAGGATGCTAAAACAGAAAGTCGGCCAAACACCTTCAGTCCATTGGTTTTGACGCGTGGGCCACAGCCCCTGCCGCCTCCACCTGTTCAGGCCATCCAGGAGCCACAGCCGAAAGTTCAGTGTGTTTGCACTGGTTCCTGGGAAACATCAAAACATTTATGCCAATGAAAAAGGGTATTGTTTTTCTATCTGAATAATAAATCAATTAAAAACATTCATTATTCAAATTATCAAACATAGAAGAGATCTGGAATGAACCTTTTCAGGAAAGGAATCCAGGGATGTGGACCCTCTGGCACAGTGGTACCTGGTCAAAATGATCCCTCTCCTCCCCTCCCCTCCCTTGGATCCCTCCTGGATGCACCTGATGTGGTGTTTCTGCACACGCCACATGCGCTCCATTCGGACCTGGTCCAGCAGTGGCACGCCCATGAGGGCTCTGCCATTTGTGCTACGCAGGGTTTGATGAGGGTGATGGTGGCTTCCTCGCCACGAGTCTTTTGGCGACAGTACTGGCTCAGCTCTGTCTTGCTGATCCGCGTGTCCACCAGGTGATGAGTAATATCAGGCGCACCCTCCTGCCTGCGCTGCTGTCGCTTTACCTACCGCAACACAGTGAGGTCCCCAGCATCCCAACCGAAAATGCATGCAGACAGACAGCCCATGAAGGTGGGGTAGAGGGGATGAGCGTCTGTGGTGCATCCGACAACCAGCCTCCTCATGAAATGCCAGATGTAGAGTGTAGAGTCTCACCACTCTGCAAACCTGGTCAGCAGCTTGCTCATTCCCTCACTCACACAGCTGCCACAGTCCACATATAGCAGCACATGAGGTGGAACAGCTGCCTGGCGGTACCACTGCATGATCTCGGACACCATGACGTCCGGTCCAGTTCCTGTCTGTGCACCTGACAGTGTACAATAAATGTATTGCACCAGATAAAGCACAATGTTATTGCCATATTTTCCCTGGGCATGCACATTTAACAATATAAGAAGATAATTCCACATATTAGTAATCAGTAGTTGTAGGACAGGCCAGTATGTGTAAATTCAGACCTTAATGAGAACTTGACTGTAAGCTTTCAACAACATTTTAACGTAATAGTTGAAAACTAATTACGGATAGCCTTGATGATCTTCTTTTGTCGTATTTCTCCATGAGCTCTTTATGGGGTAGGGAGCTAAACTGTACAATACCTTATTTCAAACATGTATCATATAAAAACATTCAAAGCTCAGTAAAATGTGTTTTCTTTTAAACTAATTTCACACGTTTCAAGATTCTCTCTCCATCAGCATCCTCAGGAATGTCTACAGTGGTGTGGTGGAGAGGGTTCTGACGTATTGTATCTCGACATGGTACCCCAGCTGCAGTATGTCGGACAAAAAAGCCCTGCGGAGAATAGTTAGAGGAGCTGAGAAGGTCATCGGAGTTTCCCTCTCCTCTGTCCAAGAACTCTTCCAAAGCTGCTGCAGGAGCAGGGCACTGAACATCATCAGGGACCCTCCCACCCTCTCCACACATTCTGTGAACTGCTCCCATCAGGAAAACGGTTCCGGAGTCAAAAAGGCCGAACTAACAGACTAATCAACAGCTTCTTTCAACAAGCTGTTAGATTGATGAACTGCTGGTCTGGAGCATGTGCCACTGATGCACTTCACAAGCCCCTAGTCATAGTTTTAGTTTTAAGTTATTATATTATATATATATATATATATATTGTGTGTTATTTCTTGTGTCTTCTGTTACTAATCCTGAAGAAACGTAGTCTTTGTTGTACTACTTGTTGGTACAGCAAAATGACAATAAAGCTTGAAAGACTGATTGATTGATATTAGGTAGTATTTTTTATAAGAAATAAATTAAGCTATTAGTTTGATTTGACACACCCACACATAATTTGAAATATATTTCCAAATTCGACGTTCAAAATCTGTGTACAACATAACATTGCCAGATTCAGGCCTGGTTCGAGTTTCTGTCCATACAGACAAACAGGTTACAATGACTGATTGCTCTTTTTGGGAGGTGTTTATTGCACTTACAGTAACTCAACAAAGGGTGTGTTTGTAAATAATTGTAAGTTGTAAAGCCTGATCTCTCTGTATGAATTAACAAATGGGTGCCAGAACTGTCAGAAAATGGATGAAAGAAAAACTTTACAGTCTTTATAAGGCCAACATAAGTCTCTTGTACAGGAGCCTCTACTTTTACTTCTGTACTGCACTCATGACACAAATATGATTCAAAATGAATGTTGATGTGTCTTTCTAACCACATTCACAGGGTTTCTGCAGATTTGAACAAGTCAAATTCAAGACCTTTTTAAGACCATTTTAAACTAAATTTACTAGCTACACGAAGTACGAAAAAGTAAGGAAAAATGGGGTCCCAGAATTGATTTAAAAATAACCAAATGTATTGCCATTCACAGAGCAACTCAAACAATGAAGAATGGAGTGAGTATGTGTGTGTCAGGGTTAATATAGTTTTTAAATTTCATTAGTTTTTATTTGAATTTAGTTTTTCAGTTTGTTTTTTTATTTCACCTTAGTTTTAATTAGTTTAACAAGTGATTAAGTAGTTTCAGTTTAGTTTTTATCTGGGAATTTAGTTAACTATAATAACCCTGGTGTGTGTGTGTGCGTGCGTGTGTGTGTGAGAAGTTCCACTCAGTTTATACAACAGTGGAAGACGAGAGGCTGCAGGAAAGGACAGGAGGAGGCTGTCACACACCTCCCCTCACATCAAACTGGAGGAGAGAGGGGTACAACTTTTTACATCCAAAATCCAGAGTTCGGGTCGAGCAGAACTTGATGATCTTGGACTGGGAACTGGTGACAAAGGCGTGCAGAAGTGTGTGATAGCATGACTTCGCTGGAGATTTTCAGAAGCTAACTGATGTTTTTCCGATTTTGCGTGTCACACCTGTGCTTTCACACAGTGTGTCCAAGTTGAGGGGTTTTTGCAGAGCGTACACTGCGCTTCAAATTCATTATGAGGTACGACTTTTAACCAACTGAATTCTGGTTGTTCCAGCCAACACTTGTTAAATTTACACTTTCCCACAGTTGTAGCAGATTCCGCAGTCGAAGTCTTTCCGGAACTGGCAAAGTGCGCAGCGATAAATTCTGACACACGGAGCTAACTGTTAATCTCACCAACACATTTCCCCAAAACAAAAAAAAAATTAACTAACTAACTAAATGTAATTTAAGACCTATGTGCAAAATATGGATGTATTTAAGACTTTTTAAGACTTTTTGTACTTTTTTTTCGGGGGGCAAAAATTGGTCTACACAGTGTATATAAGAGATTCAGGATCTACTTTATGGCATTTAGCCTTTTTAGTTGGGATTGTGATTCAGTGGTATATTCCCTGACAAAGATTTACTTCATCAGATTGCTCCAAACAAATTGATGTTTAGTAAACCAGAGGTCCAGCATTTTTGGGCTACCTCTACCCAGTTTATAATCCAGCCCTGTCAAGGTCAGCCCTTACCACTGTGTGGAGGTGATTCTAACAGCTTCCGGTTAATGAATCAGATACTCATAAAGTCAGAAACAATGTTTACTGCTGGCAGTAAAGGTAATTAAACCTAGCAGTAAAACATTCCTGGCAGGAGCTTGAGATAATTGGGGTCATAGCCAGGGTGTGGTCTCTCATAACACATGATCTTGCAGAGTGTAATGACTCTGACTGGAAATGACCGAGCAAGCTGGAGGGAGGGAGAAATAGTCACACGCAAGAGTGTAATGCAATTAATGTAAGCTACTAACAGGCAAAAAACAAAAGATTCACTTTTCATGCTGTTTTATTTTTTGTGAGTAATAAGCCTATTTAGTATCCCTAATTATTAATATTTCCATAATCTGAGGACAGCAGCTAGAGCATTTGTACAGGAAGGCAGTCAATTAAGGGAACATTGAGTCCCACACGTAGAACGTGTAAGGGCAACTGAATAAAAAGGGAACGTATGTCCTAGGTCATAAACACAGGAAAGAAAACACATCAGATCAGATTTAGAAACTGATCACCAGAATTATTTTTGTCTGACTTGCCTCTGAGTTTTCATATTATATAATTTTGCATATTAACAAAACACACATGGGCTTTTGGTCCATGGCCCACCATGAGGTTTCAGTTTTGGCCATCTGAGAGAAAAAAAGTTTGGGCTACCCTGGGCTAGAGTAGTTAGCTTTCTCATCCTGGGCTATATGTGAAAAATAGTTAAGGCTCTCAAGCTACCTGCAATATATTTAAATAAGCACATAATCTTCCTCGTGAGATTGTGCCCTTTTTCAAATGTGCTTTTAGAAGGAAAAGCTATGTGCAGCCATGACTGGATGTCATCATTGACGCAGGCATGATGGTAGGTGATTAAATCCTGCCTATTGAGGCAGTGAAGTCATAATAAGACACAGGAACTCTCTAATATCTATTCTCAACATTCTACAATTAGAAAATCATAAAATAGAATCTAAATTCTTAACTACTGTACACCGTGATGAGTGAAAATTCCTATTTCATAAAATGAAAATAAATGTTCCTATTTTCAGTTTTTAATTTTTCATATGGAAAATGTAATTGATCAACATTACACAGACCTTTATGATTGTGGTTATTATTTGTGTATTATTTTTATTTTTTTGTCATAGATATCCAGATTGATCAACACAGAATAAATGGATGAAAGGGCATAAGAACACCTTGACAAGCAGTGGCAACAGGACACAGGTAAAAGGGACAAATTGAGATGCATAGTATCAGAGGAGTACATAGTTCTGTACTGCAGTCCAGATATCTAGATTTATAAGTGTATAAATTGTATACTTGAATGAATGTGACGAAGGTGCCAGGATGACAGACAGGATGACAGAGGCTTTTCCACATATTGCTGCAATATTTTTTCCCCATATAAGTTGTCAAATGTATTACCTGTTACCACATTAATGTTGTTTGGTCCTGTAACACTGCGCTGCGGGTCATTTCTCTTTTATTTGATTAGTGAAGGATCTGTTTAGCTGACTGTTCTAACTGTTAACACCATCAGACCAACATGCCCCCTTATCCATTCACACATCCATCCGTCTCTGCCGCAGCTCTGATACTACCTCCAGAGGTGCATCAGAGCTGCAGCGAAGCTGTCCTCCCTCTCCACATCTGTAACTTTCACACAAATGGGGGTTACTGTTGTGCCCACCACATGCTGATTCAAGCCTCTCCACTCTGTGCAGCTGAAGTGTTAGCTTTGCTGCTGTGTGAGCTTACAATATGCAGCATTCCTATCAAGGATCAGCTGAAGGTGATTTTAGCCTGAGCTTGTTCACCGGCTGCTGGGTGATAGAAAGGCGAGTATGCACAGACATCGTCTCATGAGCGGCTTGTTGAAAACTAGTCGTTAACAATCCCGCTATAACATCAGACACGTGTGACATGTAGGACATAAACAAATTCGAACCATCACAGTCCAACTGTCCACACCACACTGTGGTAAAGGCACGTGTCTACATCCGCCATATTGATCTAATAACCTCCCAGACACCTCTTTGCAGTTGTGTACAGGCTATGCAAAGGCTTGTTGAAGTTTACTACAGTTTTGCTATTTGAGCTGTCCCTTTATTTTTAAACAGTTTATATAGTTGCTATAGTTTACTTATAATGATGATTGTATCTGCGTGCATGTCTGAACACTTGATGTTGTTTAATTACATTACTATGTCATATTCAAAAATTGTGATGACCCACAGTAATGTTGCTGTCGTTTCTGTACAGTATTCTTTACTATACAGAAATTAGAAATATTCTAATATTCTATTATTCTAATATTCTATTATTATAATATTATTATGGTAGTATCCCTGTGGAGGTGAGCATGGTCGAGGTGTGGCTGCGGGAGAGAGAGAGGTGGAGAGGGCTCAGGAGAGCAGCACCAGATGAGTGATTGACAGAGCTGGCACCTGGCGCTGCTCTCTCTCCTGCAGCTGCACCTCGACCACGCTCACCTCCACAAACCCTTAATATCAAATACCTTGAGCAGACCTATTGAAATTACCAGCATGGTATATAAATGTGAGCAAATACATATAACAAGTTCAACAACTACTATAACAACTACTAACATGTGAAAAGACTACTGCTCGATGTCTGTATTCAACATAGATATTATGAATATTCTCTTATGTAATGAATAACACCAGAGTGGATTTGTATTTCTTTTTTTGATCAAGTAATCACACCTTTTAATAAGAACGTGTCATACCAAGCAATGGAGTCAACTAATCCTCTTCCGTAAGATTAAACTTTCTGTCACTTCTTTGCTCACAGTTTCTGAAATTACTCATAAACTAGAACTCCTGGCTAGACATTTGTGAATAAACCCTGGATATGGTGGTCTCCAAAGTAGGTTTTACAGTCTTTTACCTACCCATTTATCTATTACTAACTCAATAAGATGAGGATGTTTTTTCATGTCCCTGAGTTTCTGCCCATGTACATATGGCTGTATGGATTTCAGAATATGCACTTTAACCCTTAGTAGTTATTTTGCTTCAAACCCTATGTATGTATACAACATTCAAACATTATTAAAACACAAAAGGTAGAATTCTGGACTGAACTTAAATTGTCTTAAATTATCCATTAAAAGTATATCAGTTTTGTCCCAACTAATTATGTAATAAAATCCTGATAATGTATTAAAGTATTACATTATCGGTAAAATTGCAATATAAGTAAGAATATTCTATCACCTTATTGGAGTAAGCTTTCTGCTAAAAAAACAACAACATGGACTAGCATGGAAATTAGGGATGAAATGCAACAATGCTAATTGTGCTACTCGTTCTACTGGAAAATCACTGCCCTAACAGTAGAGTACTGTGACATCAGCAGCCTGACCCGTTGGCCAACTCTGATCTGTGTTAATAATCAGTCAAGAAACCTCTGGACGTCCTTCCTGTATATAGTTGTTTATGTTAATTCTGTAGATTGTGTAAACAATAAAAGGTATTCTGCATGGGCCACCAGTCAACGTTTCGTCTGTACTGATTTTATGGCTTTTTGCTATTAAACTGAGTGAATTTATTGTTTCAAATGACTGTAACATTGAGTTGGTGGGCTAGCTTGCCGTTTGTCTCTTCCTAGTCTGGTTGTCTGTCTTGTTAACCTAGCTGGGAAGTGTATTCCTAGGTCTTTGTTCTGTCAGCCATCTCCAGTACCATCTTCTGTGACTTTGTGCTTGACAAATGTGAGACTGAAATACAACTCATGCCATTTATTGCATTTGATAAATGCCACTGGGAAAGGATTTATGAACTGCAGCTCAGACACAACAACTGCATTATGTGTGCGTACTTGTGATGCCAGGACTAATCACCAGGCAGCAGGGCCAAATCTCATGTTATTTATGATATAGCCTCTTAATTATTCAGTGCTTGAATCCTGATGATGACAGTAAAATTCAGATGACAGGATTTTACTTTATACCCTGTTTGACCACAGTGTACTCAGAAATGGCATAGTGGCGCTGTCCGTATTTCGGCTGGTTGGCTCCACAGGAAGCGGATGTATGTAGTGTAACACTATGTCAATATGACTGCTTCAGCTGATATTCAATTTAACAGCTCTTCTGTGAACTAAATTAAATATAATAAAGATGTGTAACGTTAAGTCACTGTTTGTACTTCATTAGCATATAAGTGAAACATACAATTTGAGGTATATGTTTATGGCCAGCTCGAAGGCAACGTGGAGATCGCTGTTAATTAGCTGTGGTAGAGTGCGGTACACCCAGATTAACTTGTCATAACTTTAACCAGTGGTGCGGGTATATGGCATATAACTGCTTCTTCTAAATTCCCTCTGATGCGGGTCTTCATTGCATTGTTTGAGGGAACTATAGGTAAACTGCATACTTGTGGACGCAACTGTCACTAATGCTAATGTAGCTCAGCAATGGTGGTTTAAGCTGTTATTTATCTTAAATTTACCATCTAACCCATGATAACACATTAGTTAAAGCTGTAGGTTATTGTTCTTCAGATGATGGGGCTAAACTAGCTAATATGTGCTAATGGCAGTTGCCACTTGTTGCCATAGAAACGGTAAACATCACGTAGTGTTCTGGGCTAATAGAATGTGAATGCTGTAGAGCGCAGGATCACTTGGGATACTGTGATTGACACAATACTGCGATTGTTGACATACATTATTGTCAATTTCTTAATTTTTTTTATTCCTGTTGTTTCTAAAGTAACTCACTGATGAAAATAACTACAAGAGGTCATTTGAATGTGTATAAGTAGGCCCTACATGTTTTGTGAACCAAATTTTCATGATATCCATCAATATTCATTTTCCCAAGCTGCTGACACAGTTGCGTAGCTTTGAAACTTGCTTCGATATGGACCGAGTCAATGAGCAAATAAAACAGTGTGTCTGTTTCGAGAGAGAGGAGAGGGAAGCTCAGGGCCCTTATGTGCTTGCTGTGGTCTGGACTGCTCACATGTGCAGCCTGGTGGTTGTTGGTGTGCACTGCAGCTAATGCAAATCAGCTGGATAAAATAAAAGGCCCCCCTTCCTTTTCTGCCATGTTGCGGCAACTTTAATGCAGCAACAATGGTGTCCTCTGAAAGATGAAACATCTGTAGTAAATGTTGTATTTCCCCCCTTTGATTGAATATGACACCACAAATTTAGTCCAGCAGTGAAGTCGCGGCAGTTGGTACCGCTTCTCTAATATCAGTGCATACTGGCAGGTTAGGAGCACTGGTTGCTAATGTAAGCCTATAATGTCACGCTAACTGCTAACGGTTGCTGCCAGTAGGGAAGCAGTTTCTTTTTCATTTGATTACTTAGTTGATAGTGTTAAGCGTTATGAATTATGTGAATGAAGTGTTCATTCCTTTCTATCTCCATTAGATAAATGGCACTGTGATCATACTGAGATTGCCACAGTAACACAAGATAATTGGATTGGAGGTCGAAGATTGAGAAGGTATGGCGTGTGTCCTGGAGCTCTCTAAAAGTTTATGTGGTTGGACTAATTTTCACACACACCCATGTCACTTACACTGATGGCATTTGTGGGGTGTTTTTCCTGTTGATTATCGTCAATTGGGATTTCCCTCGACTCAAGTCTCCAGTGTTATAAGCTACCGCTAGCTGCTAGCTAAGTTTAGCCTTCAGTACAGAAAGTTAGCTTGCCACTACAATCCATGTTAGCCACAAAGAGTTTGGAAACTGTGTTATGGTAAGCTAAGCTCCTACAATAGTAATGCCATCATCCTCAGATAATGTCACAAGAAATGTTGGGACAATCCAGTCAGTAAATACTGTATGTGAAAAAGACCCTTTAGCATCATCACAGACCACAAACCTTTGTCTCCCATAAAAAAAAAAAAAAATGCCTCTGGATTGTGATCCCACAGGTCACAGACCAGACAGACTCTTGAAATTGATCCCTATGACTGGAAAGTTGAATACAGACAAGACAGACAAGACAGAAAAGACGCAAATGCTGACACTAAGTCTCGTGGTCTTGTTGGATGACGCCACCACTGTTGCCACAACCAGGTTTAATGCGTTTCCACTGTGCTTCCACTCAAACAGACCCAGCAGAGTCATTCACATGCACTCCAGCCACTGAGCTAGCAGCCTGCTCAGAGTCTGCACTCACTGCTTCACCTGCCGAGGACTTCATATCACATGCTTCACCAGATACCGCAGCAGTAACTGTAGACAATTCACTACTGATTATGGACAGACAGTATTTCATCCAAGCTCAAAAGGCTGGTCCTGATTTGCAAATTATCATGAAATGGGTGATGACTAACAGTAGGCACTAGGCAACCATTCTCAAGCAACCTGCTCTCTCTCTCCCTCTGTCTGTCTCTCTCTATCTCTCCCTCTCTCTCTCACTCTGGCAAAGTCAGACCTCCACCAGGTGACCTTTACAGACTGTAGTCTGAAAGTGCTCCACACTTTACATGGACATTCACTCCCTAGACATTTCACTGCACAAAAGCTTTAACAAAGTGCACAGGTCAGATGCTATTGGCCTCGCTTGACACGTGACATAAACCAACGGTGTCTTACATGCACTGCCTGTGATGCATGGCAATCACAAATACCACACCAACAGGCCCCTATACAAAATACAGTCACATCCAGGCTTTTTGAGAAGACTGCAGTAGACCTGACTAAACTGCCACTCACACGCTGTGGTAATCGGTATGTTGTAATGGACTATTTCACTAAGTACCTCAAGTTGCACGCTGTCCCCGATCAACAAGCAACTAATGTAACTAAATGTTTGAAGATTACATCAGCAACCATGGTGTCCCTCAAACTTTGCATACTGGCCAAGGTCTCTTCGACTCAGATCTTGTCAAAGACCTGTGCTCCCATATGAGAACACATACAACTATTATGCTATGTCAGAACCATCAAAGACCAGTTAGTAAAATATCTGTGAATGGGATGACCACCTCCAACAGGTTGAATTTGCATTCAACCCAAGTGTCCACTCCTCCACCAAACACTCTCCTTTCTTACCAGCACATGGTATAAAGGCCTGTTTGCCTGCTGATCTCCTGCTTGGAAACTCTTCAGGAGTTTCAAATGCCATCCCATACTCCAAGTGAATATTCCCAATCTGTATTAAAGACACTGTGCACTGCTTTCAGTCTATGAGCCGGGTGATTAAGTGTGGGTTGACGTTCCAGCCCTTGCTAGACAACAAAACTGTGACCTAAGTGGACGGGCCATTTCAAAGTGTTAAAGACAACTCAACAGGTGACATCAAAATAGACTATGAACTTTTGGACCAGTGGGACCCGAGAGCTAAGCCTAACCTTACTCACAACAACCGACTGAATCCTTAGCGCTCTGCATAGTCAATCTATAGGAATCCACCTTCACCAGGAAATAGCCCTGTTCCCCCAATGCTTACTGCGTTTCAAGGCTGTAGACCTCATGTTTACTGGGGCCCATCCACACAAGAGTGCTTTGTGAATCCAACTAGAGCTCAGACTAATGTTGTTCCTCTGCCTCACGGGGAACCACTACTACCTCACCACCAAGAGGAGACAAAGCTGCAGCAGGATCTGCCAGTGAAATGTCTCCTCCTGCCCAGCCTTAGGCAGAAGTGAGGAACAGTCTGGCCACTGTGTGACAGCCCAGTGACTTATATGCCTGATTAATGAACTGATGCAGTTATGAGCTTTGATTAACACATAAGAGCAAAGGGACTAAGATAGTATGTAGAAAACAAGAAAAGAAGAAAAATTGTGAATACTGTTCTGCTTTTGTTATCTTCCTACCTGTATAGCAGCTTAATCTGTTGATGTGTTAAGTGCATGTTTAGCCATCTGATATGGCTGGGTGAGATATCTTAACAAAATGGGATATGTTAACAACATGTAAACGCAGGTTTAAACATACTGTAATGCCACAAGCACAAGTGTAAAATGTTCGTATGAAAATTAGCTGGGTCTTGTTTACGCATATTGAGTGTTCACAGTATTGTTCATTTGATATTTAGGTATTATTTGCAGCTTGTTAGTTCTGTTTCCGCAGCTGCTAGCTCATAGGTTGAGGAAAGAGGGAAGATGAACAGAAAAGATGAGCGAGGAGTTAGGGCCAGTGAGTAGAGACGGAGATGGAGAAGTGTGTGCTGACTGTGCTGTGTCCTGGAGCTGACTAAAAGTGAGGAAACCCAGAACTTGTTTGGAATGATTTATTCTTTTAAACACACCTACGTCGCTGACACTAAGAAAGTCACCTACCAGGCAGGACTCTCACACACACACAAATTATTTTCCACTCAGTTTCCTCATAGTTGAATGTATTGTATAACACATTCCCAGAACTGTGGCTCCCTTCTAGTTTGTATAAGGCACCAGACAATTGCTGTCGTAACACTATTGTTGGTGTGCTTTCAGTGGTAAGAGGTTGAGATTATGGTTCATGTTTCAGGAATGGGTCTCGTTTTTCATCTCCCTGGGTCCCTGTAGACAGTCTGAGGGAGGCAAGATTACGAGAATGACAGTGTTCAGCATCTTATTGCCTGAGAAACCTGAAATTTACTGGTATCACTACAGACCCAGGTGTGAAAACTGAGACTGAACTATTGGCAAGAGTCACAGAGTATGAGAGTATGTTTTAATAACACCCGCTCCACTAGGTTTCATTAGCTCATCATCTTGCAATTTCTGGCTAAGCTATTCACAACACTTGCAAAAGTAAGTCATCGCTGGCTAACTGGGAAAGGAAAAATAAAAAAAATGTGCTGTCCAGTCAGTGCTTTTCATGCATTTTCCACTGTTATTTTAATCTCTTAACCTCACATTTTCATGTTATGCGCTATTTAATTTCTGTTTTTTCATAAAATGGCGGTGCCATATTTAGAGAGAACACAAAAGTCAATTTAAATAATAAACCAAAGGTGCTTTGATTCATTGCCTGATAAATTATTTTAAAATAGTTTACTCGATGGTGTCATAGCCGGTCAAAGGGGCCAATCAGACAATTTCTTTACCTTTCGATAAAAAGCCATAGGGTACTGCCGGGCCCGAGACTGGTGGCATCCTGTCATGCCGCAGTCTGGGATGATAGAAAATGTGTTGGGAAGGAACAGAATAACTTACCCATCTTTTCATGCTGTATCCATAGTTATCTTTTTTTACTGCACAGTGTCAGCGCCACAGTTACAATGGCTGGCTATTAAGCATGAAACTGTTGAAAAATATGGATAATCTGAAACATTCTTGGGATTTTAATCCATTCATCACTTTAGCAACAAATGGCTTGCTGGCAGAACCATGAAATATGTCGTGCTGGTTAAACCAACAGGGCACTGCAAATCCGTATTCAAATCAGCAAGGAGTGGAAGTTAGCTGTCACTCTAGTCTATGAGTTAACTTCCACCAGGTCCGCTGTGCTGCGTACCTGCTCCGTCCCACAAAGCATCTGTTAACTTATTTATAGTTAACACAAAATACCACAGCAAAGCTAACAAACATAGACCTGCCATAAGTGCACCACCCCCCATACAATCTCATCTG
>OMLP01046458.1:0-5000 GCA_900302685.1 Spondyliosoma cantharus
GGGGAGAGAGGCAGAGAGTATCAGATGGCACAGTGCCCTGTTAGAGACATCTCATTAAGATGTGTGTGTTTTGAACTGAAGGTTCACTCTGTGAGTTTGTATAGGCTCAGATTACCACAGATTTTCCTTCTGTAGTTCTTTCTTTCTCCCCGGCAGTCCACACAAAAGATCTTGATAGAAGTTTAAACAAAGGAAACAGGAAACATCATGATGATGTTGAACAACTTAAACATCACTGATCTTTGTACTTTTGTCATCATTATTACCCATAAAACTTGTGTGGATTAACTGCTCTTGCATTCATTTCAAAGTTGCCTGTTGTAGTTATGTAACAAGTATCATGAAATTGAAACTTAACATGATTTTTTTGGTCATTTCAGTGAATGATGAAGCTCACTCTTTCTTCCTCCTCGCTTGTGTCTTCACAGGTTTTCATCTCAGTGGCACAGTAACTGAGCCCGCCACATCATCAGAGCCAGAGGTCACCCACAAGGTGGCCATCAGCTTCGACCGATGCAAGATCACCTCTGTCACCTGTGGGTGCGGGAACAGAGACATTTTCTATTGCGCCCATGTGGTAGCGCTTTCCCTTTACCGGATTCGCAAGCCCGAACAGGTAATTACCGCAACAGTCGATCAGTCTATTTGAAATAAAATGAATCGCCAAAAATCTCAAACATTTGCTGGTTTCAACTTCTTAGATGTAAGGATTTTAATTTATTTGTCATTTAGTACATAGTTTTGGACCTGTGGATGAGACAAATTAAGCTATTTGAAGATGTCACTAATTATGATGCGCATCCTTCAGTTATTTGACATTTTATGGATGAAAATGTTTGGTGGAGTAATCGATGATGAAAATAATCTTCAGTTAAACCTTGTACTGCACATTAGAAGAAATCAACATTGAATGAGACTTTTTCAGGGAGACCTCCTCCAGGCAACCTCCAAAAGTCACAGAACAACTTAAATAGTATGTAGTTGACACATCATGCACCAACTTTCTCTGTGTGTGTGTGTCTGATACAGGTGAAGCTGCGGTTGCCCATCTCAGAGACTTTGTTCCAGATGAACAGAGATCAGCTGCAGAAGCTGGTCCAGTACCTGATCACAGCCCACCACACCGAGGTGCTGCCTACCGCCCAGAAACTGGCTGATGAGATCCTCTCCTCCAACTCTGAGATCAACCAGGTCCATGGTGAGAGGACAACCTTTGTGGCCAACTTTCAGCTCACTTTTGATTGATTCTCAAGCAGGAATGCATGTGATTGTTTGATTTTCATAGAACCTTTAATGTCTCACTTATCCGCCACCTTCATCTAGAACACATTTCTGATGTCTTTGATGCATGGGAGTCAATAAGAGAGCGAAAAGTCAGCTCAGTCGAGTCGTCGTCCATCCCTCTGCACCGATATCTTCACAGCAACAGGCCAGACTTAAAAGCTTCCAGACTTAAAACATGCTGCATGCTAGCCTACAGGCTGTCATACGTTAGAGGCCTGATTACTCCAGTGAAGCAGCAAGGCAGGCTTCAAATGGCTCGTTTGATTTCTTAGTTCCCACTCTCCTGTGACCACCTCCTTCCAGTGGCGGCAGTATGTTGAAAAAGCAGGAAAAAAAAGTTGAATGGTGAAATGGACACAGGAGACGAGAGAGAGAGAGAGAGATGTGGAAAGGAAAGGGACACTGAGAGGAAGAGGCGGGAGAAATGCAACTTGGGGAAACGGGAGAGAGGAGACGGGAAGGAGAGGATGAAAGGACCGGAGAAAGTGCTGAGATGAAAACGAAGAAGAGAGCCACAACAGACCCGCAGCGGAGACACGACAAACTAGACACATCCTTCCACCAAACAAAACTCTTTATCTGTTTCTCTATTTCACCCTCCTCGCTAAATGTTGACATTCTCCAGCTCGCCTGTCCAGGAAGCCCCGCGATGTGTTTCCTGTCTGTGTTTGACAAGGGGGATCATGGGGGTTGAAGTTCAGTCGATCCAGGAGCGAGGCTTCCTTTGATGGAGGAATGTTGCTGTTTGCTGTTGCGTACAGCCAGCCAGTTGGAAACACATCTCTGGGCTTTCCTCAGCTCGCTTCCTGCTAGATCAAAGCAGCCTCCCCCTTCTGAGCATATCTACATTTCCCCGTAGTATAACTCAGATACACACACACACAACCAGCGCTGAACAGAAGAAAAATAAAGTTGGCCTTACGGTCCCTCAGTGCACGATTAGCCTAAAACGAACAGCTTTTCACAAGTGTCACGTAGGTGCACTATGAGTTAAATGCAAAAGAAATAGGTATCAGAACATTAGTGTAACAATTCAGGAGAGATTTACACTCATTCACATTTAATGATTCTTTTAGCTTTTAAGGATTGGATTTCCACCTATCCCCAAGGTCTGAGGAAATCTGAAATGACATGTTAGAATTGAGCTAAGGAGACAGTGTTTTTGCGAGCGTGGTTGTCCAAAAGTAAACTCCATTTCCCATGGTCTCCGTCTGTTTATTTTGTTGTTCGAGTGCGAATTGGGAACAGGAAGGAACGGAGTGACTGAGTGAATATACAGACTTTGATGTGGAGGGCGGGATGTTGATGTTGGACTGAAATTGTCGGTATTGGTTCCGTTTTGGTCACTTTTTCATGTGTGTCTTTTTTATCTGCATATTTTTCTATCATTGCAGGCTTGGGAGTGCCTGTCATTTAATGTGGGTGTGTGTATTCACAGGTGCACCCGACCCGACTGCCGGCGCCAGCATTGACGATGACAACTGCTGGCATCTGGACGAGGATCAAGTCAGGGAGCAGGTCAAACAGTTTCTGTCACAGGGAGGATACTACGGCTCTGGGAAGCAGCTCAACTCCATGTTTGCCAAGGTATCCATCATCACTTCCTGTTCCTGCTTCAATACATGGCTCGGACTTATTCATTGATTAATATTATCACTATCATCATAAACACACCTAGGAGTAAGAGAAGTGTTTGTCATCTTTATGTTAATGTTTTGCTCAACAGCAGTCTATCTGAACTCACCAGTGACCAAAGAAACCCAAAAGACTCAAATATGTTTGTTGTTTCTATGATACAAGCCTAAAAATCCACAAGTGAAAACAAAAAAATCCAGATTTTGTCTTATTGTAAAGGGGCACTCCAGTGAGTTAGTTTTGCATGCCCATAAAGTTGGGGAACATACAAGATAGATTATTGGTGAAGTCACAGCTGCAGATGCTCAGGCCAATCCGAAATGACCCAGACGATGTCATCAGTAAACTATTAGTAAACATGTGTAATGTCGATGAAACGCCCCTTTTGAAATGACTTCTAACAACTTTGTATCAAAATATAATCTTTTTTTATTCTATACTGTCAAAGATTCACAGCAATTGAAACCCTCAACTTCTTGTCTCAACGGGTGGTTTCGTACTGGAAAAATGTCTCAAAGGAACAGGGCGCCGGCAGGTCCTGAGATGTCTTAAGAGTTCTTAACTGTATTGTTCAAACTCAAGGCATTAACGGGTCTTGATATAGCTTTGTAAATCCTCAAAGTCAGAGTGGAGGATTTATTAATGCACTTTTCCTTTTGCTCTTTATCTGAGTGAAACACTTATAACAGACATATACTCTGATAAGTGTGAGCTCTCGGTTTTCGGTGCCAAACTGTTTCTATTATTCAGTTTTAAATGGCATTCAGAAGGTTTTATAACATCTTGAGTGTTAACTTTTCAACCTTATGTATACTGTATGACGCGCTGCCGAGAATCATGCTGTCTTTTTTCCATTCATTTTGATTTCAAACAGGATTTTCATCCTTCTATCATATTGAAGTATTAAAGGAATAGTATTGCATGTTAGGAAATGTTTCCTCCTCACAGCTGAGAAAATCAGTTTAGAGCCAGGAGGTGGTTAGCTTATCTTAGCATAAAGACTGGAAACTGGTGGAAAAAGCAGTGTGTTTATTGTTTAAAATGTTTTTTCTCTCCTGAATTAAATTCTGATGAGCGAAGATGCAAATCAATACCAGCTGGCAGAAGGTCAGAGTGTTCTGGATTACATACAGTGACTAAGCTTGTACTCTCTGGGTCTTTCCAGGTGAGGGAGATGCTACGAATGCGAGATTCCAACGGCGCCCGGATGCTGACGCTCATCACGGAGCAGTTTATGGCAGACCCCCGGCTGTCGCTGTGGAGACAGCAGGGCACGGGCATGACAGACAAGTGTCGGCAGCTCTGGGATGAGCTAGGTAAGTCGGAGAGACACGCTCGACCGCAATGGCTTGTTCGTTTATTTTTCTAATCGACCAATCAGCTTGCTAGTTAGCCCATCAGTCACCGTGGGTCAGACAGCCAGGCCGGCAGAAGTGTCCAGCCTGTCAGTGACTCAGACAAATCGGCGTTCGCCTTGCTAGGTAAACGTTCATCCAGTCAGTAAGCTATTAGGTCATCCAGTCTGCAGCTTCTCCTCCCGCTCGGGCCTCTCCTCTCCCTCCCCGTACAGAGTGAATGATAAAGGCTGCCGATCAATACGGCTGCTCAGCTCCTCTGCAATCAATCTCGGCGTTTAGGAGGTCAATGAGAGCACTTCCTGGGTAAGCGAGGGAGATCATGACACAGACACGGACAGAAATAACAGCCAGACAGTCGGGGTTTGGTGCCTGATCATTTTCCTCACAGATGCAGACAGTTGACCCAGCTCGAGGTCTGTGTATGTAGAACAGGAGAGGTTGGTGCACCAAGCTGCTCGTTGTTACCACCAGTATTATTTTGATTCCTACAGTATAAGAACACTGGTTTCTATAAATGGCCGAGGCAAACTCTTTGGGAATTTGTGAAAGCTGATGCACGATATTTCATTTATTCAGATGTCGTCTTTGTGGAGGCAGCGCTGCCGTGAAGTCATGACCGTAGAAGAATAGAAGAACAGCCACATTGAAATAAATTGTTCGGTTTCTTTTTTATCAGACGGTGAATCTTAAATTTGCGTCTTTTCTTTAATCAACAGTACAAAA
>OMLP01046458.1:7500-13080 GCA_900302685.1 Spondyliosoma cantharus
TATTGAATGGAAGTTTCAAATGATGTATTATGCAAGTACTTTATTGGCTAAAACCAATATTAGTTATATATTAGTATTTACGCAATAAATGCACAACGCATTTTGAAAAATGGTTATATGTTAGTCATTTGTCAGTCAACAAGACATGAGGCCTTTAGTCATGTACTACTACTGCTTTGAGCTGTATGCTAATGTTGTGCTCACACAATGACAGTGCTCATTTTCTTCTGATTAGGAGGTATAATGTTCAGTATGTATAGCATCTTAGTCTTGCATGTTTGCATTCTAATAGTTTGCTAATTAGCACTTGATACAATGTACAGCTGAGGCTGATGGGAAGTCATTTGCTCCACATATGTGAGGATTCGCTGCTTTTCTCTGTTTTTTAGTGTCTGGGCTTTGGATTGTCATTCAGACAAAAATCAGTTATTACCATCCATCACCTTGGACTGAGAAATTTAATGGGCATTTCTCCCGTTTTCAGAAAATCTTTGTGTAACATTTTTAATCGATTAATCAAAAAGTCAGCGATAATGAAAGAATTATTATTCGTAGCCGCAGTGATGCATAAATTAAGATCAAAATCGTTCGCCCTCTGCATGTCCACTGTTTAGTCTGCTGCACTGGCAAGCTAACCCACTGTCCACTCAGTCTACAAAGTGAGCTAAAACATGTACTTCATCAAAACACACACTCATCCACGAACCTCCTCCTGGTCTTCTCATACTGCACATCAGTCAGCGAACCTATTTGCCAAACACAGGCTATAATTCCCAACGCACTTCACCAGCTGATGCAGTGTAACCCTGAGCAGAGGTGATCGGGCCCACCAGCAGTGACTCATCAGACAACAGGCCTCATGTTCTTATATCAGGACCGGGCACTGTTGTGCTGCAGACAGCCATAAACTAGCAGCGCATGAATGGATCGGGCTGGAACACCCTGCTCATTTAGACCACACTGTGTGTGCGTGTGCGTGTGTGTGTGTGTCTGTGTGTCTGTGTGTGTGTGTCTGTGTGCGGGGTATGTATAGAATCCATCACCATTTGCATTTCTCACCCTGCCTGGGCCTTTTATTTCACCAGTGGCCATCGACCACAGCGGAATAGGAGTTGGGTTTTCCCATTGTCACCAGGCTACAGGGAACTATTGTCAATTCAAACAATGCTGACCACTGGCACACTCATTTGTGTGTGTGTGTGTTGACGAACGAGCGAATGATTGTCTTGTGTTGTTTGGGGAATTTGGGAGAGTGGTATGACTATTTTGCATGCGCGTGTTTGTGTGTGTAAAGAATGGTCATCATGCTTTATTTCCCTCTGGAAGACAGCTGGGAACATCTGTTAAAAGGGGGGCGGACCCCGACAATGTGGCAGCCAATCGCAAATGCCGTTTTCTCTCTCATCTTTTCAAACTGACCAATCACTTAGCAGCCTTTGGATAAAAAAACTAAATTGAGTTAACACTGGGGTTAAGTCTGCAAAATCAGTTTCTACTTTTACACAGATTTCCGCACAGAGAGCCCCACACACTTAGAGACACACACACACGCGCACACACACACACACACACACACACACGTGGAATAAACAGGATTGAAGGGGATCTATTGCTCAGAGGGGATTTAAGCAGAATGATGGGGTGGGGGAGTAAGAGAGAACAAATGGGCACCAATCAACAGCTGAGACTCCCGTGGCATCTGTTCTCAATTATAGCTGTCGAGCATTTGGCTTAGGGTTAGCGGCCATCTTAGATGAGTGATCGCAATCATGAATGCCGTATTTATGTAATGTTAGACAAAGACGTGCTTCTTTCAAATCTAACTTTATACAGTACACACGCGCCTAGATATACATTATAGCCATTTGTATGTTCATACTGACCCAGAACTCCATTGCACTGTCAGAAATGGAGGAAGAAAACAGTCAGAAGCTTTGTTTATTTCCATAACGCAAATATGAGGCTTCACTAAACCAAATTACTGCCAAAAACTTTAAGAGACTTTTTTATAATGTATCTATTTTCATGAGCTTCGACTTCCAAGATAAAAAAAAAAACCCACTCGATTTGATCTGACCTGAATGTAAGCCTCGTACCGGCTTCAGATCGGGCACCCAACTGGTTACCTTTTAATACATTTGGGCGGGTCAAAATGTTTCTTTGCGGATTGTGTTAACCCCCCCCTTTCAGATGAGGGGAGAGGCTGAGATTGCCAGGTCACTGAGTTCAGTAGGCTCAGCGTGAAACACGCTGGTGACTGATGACTGATGACCCCAAAAACAAGTGTCATCTCAACTCATTAAAATTAGCCACCTTTTTAAACTTTTCTTTGTAACTGGGCTTTTAGGTTCACTTAATTTTTGCAAACAGAAGGCTGCACGCTGCTAGAACTCAACTGTTCTTTCTTGCACTCATATTCAACTTCATAACAACAGGAAGGCTCTGAGTCTCCATCCCAGCACCAATATGGACAAGTCCTGTGATAAAGTAAAAATAACCGAAATTACTCTCAGATGATTTGGCGGGCTCCATCGGGCAATTTTGTGTCTGTCAAATCTGGCAGCACTGCTGCAGTTAAGCTAGTAAGAGACTGATTTATCGCCAGCACCTCTCTCAGTGCACATATGGGCATGTCAGTATCGTATTAAGATAGACTTATAAAAAATCTGAACCACTTCTGTTATGAATGTGGCTGCTAAATCCCCTGCTGTTCTGCAGTCTTGAACGCATCTAAACTGGATTCTTTGCTCTGCAGTCTCTTTGTTTCTCCTGTGTCCGCCTCATTTCATATGAAAGTGGAGATGTCGCTATATTAAGCAATTCTTTCTTTGCTTTCTTTTCAGAGGGCGACCCCAGGCCTCCGGTCTACCACCATGTACCAGTGTGGGGCAGTCCTGATGGAGGGGAGTCTTACCTGACTTTGGCCTTAGAGGTGGCTCTGATGGGTATGGGCCAGCAGAGGATAATGCCAGAGGGCCTGTACGCTCAGGACAAGGTATGATAATCCTAAAAAAACACGCTGTCATGTGATGCATTTGGAGTAATAATATATGCATTAAAACATTATTCTTAGATCTTGCAGATTCTTAGATTATACACTGATTTTACCCCTCATAGAGCGCACAGTGATACTAGGCTGCTTGCAGTGGGTAACTGAACTGCATTCATGTTTTGTTGCATATTAAAACAAGCGGTGTGAATTTGCCCGGTGCAGACAATGTCGCCATTATAGAAAATCACTATAATTAAAAACGTCTGTGTGAAGTAATTACCATGCAAAAAGGGAGAAAAGGTCACAGCGTTGTGTTTCCAGAAAAACAAGCAGAAAGTCGCCGACTCGGGTTCACTTTGAATTAGAGCAAACCCAAGGAACGTTTCTTTGTGTGAATGGTAATCTGCTTTAGTGCTTAACATGGCTGCCATAGAGCACTCTTAATATCACGGGCATCAACACAAATATTAATGTTTCCGGCAGGGCGAGTTCTTTTGTCTTGCAGCTTTCGACAGCAAGGCAATTCAGCTTGCTGTACATAAGATATAAAGGCACTAAGAGAAGATATGCTTCAACAATAAGACACGCGGGCACTACAAAGAGACACATCTATAGGTTTGATAAAAGAGTTTCAGTTTTAAGGAAGGCTACCTACATTTCCTACAACAATCTCTTAACGGTGAAAAAACCTGTGTCTGTCTTGTGTACTGCGTTAGATACACACACATGTAAGGGTGTGAGGTATTAAAGCACCCTGCTGGTCCTTTAATACCTCAAGCTCAAAATCCCTTCTTAAAAAGGTATTTAAACTTCAAAGTGCTCTGTTATTCTTTCGTATTAAATAGTTATAAATCATGGATCTCAACTTCTTGCAAGTCTACTTTTGAACAAGTAACATCATGATTTCATTGTACGAATATGAGATTAGTCCAAATGCACTGGAACACTAATTTTAGCACATTTCTATTCACTCTAAACACAGCATGTTTTGTATGATCACAGTGGATAAATGTGAGTTGTGTGTATATGTTGTAGGTGTGTCGCAACGAGGAGCAAATTGTTGCAAAACTTCAAGAACTGGAGCTGGACGATCTCCTGGTTCAGACTCTGCGGAAACAGGCCATACAGCTACTAGAAGGTACGACAACGGCGTCTCTTCAGAGCATTTTATACCTCTGTAAAACGTGTTTTTACCTTAGTGTCCTAGAGTCGGTTTTAACCGAACTGACCTGATGGTTCTTCTGTTGGAAACAGTTTCCTCATTGTTGAGAAGAAAAATAAACATTACGTTGTCTTTCTCTCGGTCCAGCTGGTCCGTTCAGCGGTCTAGGTGAGGTCATCCACAGGGAGAGTGTTCCCATGCACACCTTCGCCAAGTACCTCTTCTCTGCCTTGCTGCCACATGACGCAGACCTGGCATATAAAGTGGCTCTGCGCGCCATGAGGTCAGTTTCTTAAATCAGTGCAGTGTACTCTGTATAGCATATTTACACATTAATGCAGACTCTTGGCCATTTCTCGATGATCTGTGACACCCTCACTGTAATTGGAAACATGAGACCATGGTCCAAACGATTGACAGCTTCTATTCAAGGCACAGTTTGTTATAATAAAACCTATCAAAGTCTGTTGTAGCATGTGGGATTTGAGTATTTGTACTGAGAGGTGTTTCTAATATTTTATCCACCCTCACTGATAAACTTCAAAACATTTTTTATGAAACTGTTTTAACAAAAACTGATTATTACCTTCATGAACATAGATTTGTTATTGGGTGGAGAATATTAGCTTTAGCTTCATGTAAATAATAAACTGGTAAGCTGAGTGTACAGTAGAAGCTGCCAATTATTTGTGGAGATGATCTAATTTGTTTTGGGTATTCGCACTAATATGATTCCATGCAAACGTAGAATGATATATTATGGTATGTTAAAGATACCTGAAAGTTAGAATGAATTCTGTGTAGTATCAATATACCAGATACCTTTTAGAGCAGTTTCAATGATGTTTCCTACATTTAATTTTAACAGACCTCAGTCTCTGAGATAAACTAATGTTGTGTGTTCCTGTCAGGCTGCCGGTGCTGGAGTCGTCAGCAGGCTCCGGGGACGTGGGCCACCCTCATCACGGCATCTCCATAGTTCCAAGCAGATACCCGCGCTGGTTCACACTGGGACACCTGGAGTCGCAGCAGTGTGAGCTGGCCTCCACCATGCTCACTGCTGCTAAAGGTACTGTTAAAACATCTGGATACCCACAGCTGGAGTCACAGGAGAGAGATGTCCAGTCAGACGTTTTTCTTATCAGTGCGTGCTTGTTAATATAGTTGTTTTTGTTTGGCCCACAGGTGACATGTTGAGGTTGCGGACGGTGCTGGAGGCCATCCAGAAAAACATCCACTCCTCTTCCTTAATCTTCAAACTGGCCCAGGACGCCTTTAAGATCGCCACACCCGCAGACAACCCGCCTGATATAACTCTGCTCAACGTGGCACTGGAGCTAGGACTGCAGGTACTGAGTGTGCTTGTGTGTGTGCTTGTGTGTGTGTTTGTGTGTGTGTGTGTGTGTGTGTGTGTGTGTGTGTGTGT
>OMLP01046459.1:0-34025 GCA_900302685.1 Spondyliosoma cantharus
CGGTGGTGCTGACCACAGTGTCTGACGTGCAGCCATTCAGTCTGACGTACTGTGGTCTCTCAGTGAGGTAGTCCGTAATCCATGTCACCAGGAGTGGGTCCACCCTCATCTCTGTCAGCTTGTCTCTCAGCAGGAGCGGCCAGATGGTGTTGAAGGCGCTGGAGAAATCAAAAAACGCGATTCTCACAGCGCCGCTCTCCTTGTCCAGATGAGAGTGGGCCCTATGGAGCAGATAGAGGATGGCATCCTCCACGCCCACCTTCTCCTGGTATCCAAACTGCAGTGGATCTTGTGTGTGGTGGACCTGGGGTCTGAGGACATGGAGTAGCAGCCATTCAAAGGTCTTCATAATGTGTGACATCAATGCTACTGGTCTGAAGTCACCCGGCTCCCTGGGGTGTTTTTTCTTAGGGACCGGGATGAGACATGAAGTCTTCCAGAGCACTGGGACCCTCCCCAGCTGCAGGCTCAGGCTGAAGACATGCTGGAGTGGCTCCCCCAGTTCAGCAGAATAGGCTTTAAGCATCCTTGGACACTGTCTGGGCCTGCTGCTTTCCTTGGCCGTGTGGAGATGCATTAATATCCAACCACAACACGTGAAATGTTTTTGGTCAATATTTGTCTGCGAAAGGAACTATTATACACTTATATGAAGGGGTAGACAGATTATCGGGCCCTGATCATGATTATTAGGGCTGATATTCAGCATTTTCCAATTATTGGTATTGGTGATTTTTCTGTCAGATAAAATAAACTAATTTATAAAGTAATCTGCAAAGTAACTTTTAACTAAATCTATCAAATAAATGAGAGGAAGTGGAAAGGAAGTATAAAGTAGAAGAAAAAGGAAAGTACCTCAAAATTTTACTGAAGAACAGTACTTGAGTAACTTGTACTCAGGTTTGTTTCATCACTGGCTGCAAATGAATATTGCTCTCAATTACCCGTTTTCAGTTTCTTCTTATAATTTGTATCGACACTGAAAAAGCCATATCGGACAACCCCTAATTCTGTACGAAACTGAATTAACCACTCTGCTAGATGTTCAAACTAACCAGTCAACCAAATATCTTAAATATATGAATGGCTATTAGTGTGAACAGTGTGAAAATCAGCAAATGCAAAACATCTTTTTCAAATGCTTCGGTGTGTGTAAATAAATCCCATATCACTAGAGAATGATGCATGAGTCATCTGTGCACCCAGACAACCTTTTTCTTTTAGGACAAGCAACCTACAAAAAAACAAAAACAAACACTGAATCTGACTGATATCTGTTTCCAAAAAAGCCCCCAGATACAGAGACAACCAAACAATTGCAGAGCTTTGGCTCGGGACTCAAAGGAGCGCTAGAGATCATAAAGCAATGGTCTGATTGTCTGTGGCAGTTCACACTGTAAGTAGGGCACATTTCCATACGATTTGCATGATCTGTTTAATTGGTTTAGTCTGAAAGCATTTTAAGGGCAGAGTCGTGTGGATTTTCTGCAGCTTTATCAGCCTGAAATAAAATCTAAAAATGATGCCACATCAGAGGATTGGACTCAATCAGTTTGAGCTCATGCATTCAAAAGATGCTTAAATCAGCTACTGAGCAGTTTCCTTTGGTTTCATCAGCAGCAGATGATGTCGTGGTTGAGATTGATGAGCATCATTTTGATTGCGATGTTGTGACCCATGCATCATGGTTTAATAGGATTTCCTTGATATCTTGAGATTTAGCTGTGGGCCTACTAATTTTGCTTTTCTAACTAATTGAACGCCGTAGAGAAGCTCCTTTTTTTCTTGCTTCTTTTGCATCTTTTTTGGTGGGGCAAACACAACTTCTCCGTACAACCAAAAAAAACTAAACAAATTATGAATACGGATTTGGAAGTTAGCGCTGTTGTGGAGAGTTAGCGCTGTTGTGGAGAGTTCAGTCCTTCCTATTCACACCTGGTCAATAACTGCTTGAGGGAGTTATGAAAGTTATCCACAGCAGACCCCCAAATTCAAGCATTGAAAGTGTAAGAGTAGAAGTAGAAGAGTAGTTTCAGACACTGTAAGTAAGCGGTTGGACTGAAATAGAAGTATGTGTTAGAAGAAATCCAGTTTGGGTAACAGATCCATTACTCAAAGATCCAGAGTTGTTTTTGCATCTTGCGTTATCATCCCCACTGTGTAAAAGCATACCGAGGCCGAAGAGGCTCGCTGTCACTGGTGTTTGTTGAAGTTGTAGAGCAAAGAGCTTTAAAATGTGAAGCTAATGTAATATTGTTCATCCAGCAGACTAAAATGCTTAATTATCTCTTTGTTTCCTCCAGATTTTTGGGGCAGATGACGTGGTGTGCACACGGATTTACTGCCGGGAATGAAGCTCTGCGACCTCCATCAGAACAAGGCAGAAACCCGGTTGGACCATAATGTAAATCCAACAACACTCCACATGCTAACAAGCTAACACATTTGCGAAGTATCCTGTGTAATCTCTCAGCATCAATCTGCATAGTCGCCACAAAAAGTAGCAATGTTTCTGTAATGATCTGTAGTGAGTATTGTGCCTGCAGTTACAGTAGCTGGATATCTCAGTGTCCATATCTGCAACCCTGGTGTCAGCTGTTAATGTAGGATTTAGTCATCACTTGCATTGAATCAGTATCCATATTCAATAACAGGAAACAATAAAAACAATGGAACAAACAGTATCAGAGTCTCTTTCTTGATGACATTCATTTTATTATATACATATATATTGGAACTTCCATCAGCTTGTGGTCTTCTGCTTTGCCATGTTTTGTTGCTACTATCTGTGAAAAACTGTTGCTTGCATGCACCAGACATTTTCATTACTGTGCTACAGGTGGCAGGAATTTGTATGAACCTCATCCAAAGTCCCAAATCCAAGCTGCTCCATGTCGCTACGAGTGGCCATAAACACCACAGAGCCTGTTTCAATGAACATTAAATAGGTATTGAGATAAAAAAAAAATAAACTTGAAACAAATGTTGGCAAAATAAAGCAATGGAACCTTTGATCAAATTCATCAGCACATAGGGTTTCCCCAGTTGTCATGGAAAAGATTTTCCATTTTTTCAAAGCACTTTTGCTCCACCCAGTCTAATGACCTGGTTTGCTCTGACAACTTGCAGAGACAATATGCTTCTTCCACATCCTGCGCAGAGTGCAGTCACTATACAACAGATTGCACCTGACTATGCCAAGCGGTCATTTTAGGTTCAACAGCCCTAAGCCTCATTTCCACATGGTATGGCTCAGCTCAACCCAACTTTACTCACTTTTGCTCACGGGCACTTATGTCGATATCCTCCTCCACTTGACCCTCAGTGTAGACAGGATTCTTAGCCGATTGTCACAGTAGCCCTTTTTACACAGAGAAGGCGGCACATTTGCTCCAATGTAAGGCCGGCAAATTGCCACCTTCTCTATCTAAAAATGAGGAGTAATATTCCTCCTTTACCAAAAGCCACGGATTAAACATGTGACATGATGTGAAGCACGAAGTTGGGCAGTGAAAAGTGACAACGAATTTGTCTTCAAAAAAAGAGCTTTACATTGCACCCCACTGGAGGTTAAAACTGGGTTCTTAGCGGGGGGCTTTTAATTTGAAAATAGCGACCGTTCGTAGTTTTCCGGCCACTTTACAGCTAGTGGACAGCTAGCGGACACAACCAAACAGCTCCGCTAGCTGTCAGTTACAGATATCCAGGAGATGCTAGCGTCTCCTGGATCTCAGCAGCTTTCCAGTTGCTCATCTTGACATCTGTGATGGACTGACTGCTGTGATCAGCTATTTCCTGGTTTTAAAACTCCCGGCAGTGGCCCTCTTAAGTGATGGGTCTTTGTGTCCAAAGAAGTTTTTGGCTGGCTGTGCAACATTATTTAAGATCTTCACAGGTTTCTGACTTTGGGAACAAAAATTGTATTAATTATAGATCAGGCCGTAAGCAGTTATGTTTGTGGGCATACACCAATCAGGCAAAACATTTAAAGAACAGGTGAAGTGAATAACATGGATCATTTTCTTACAGTGCAATGTTCTTCTGGAAAACCTTGGGTCCTGGTATTCATGTGGATGCCATTTGACATACACTACCCACCCAAACACCATTGCAGAAAATACACCACCTCATGGCAGTGGCCACACCCAGCAGGACAACTGCTCAGGGATGGCCCTAAGAATGAGATCGAAGAGCTCGACCTGACCTGACCTGACCAAACTGCACAAATCTCAATCTAATCGAGCATCTGTGGGATGTGCCAGAACAAGTCTGATCCATGGAGGCTCCACCATGAATCAGACTTGGCTCTGACCCACCAAGGCTTGAACATAGGACCTCTGGGGTTGTCCTGTGGTGTCTGGCACCAGAGCGTTGAATCCTGTGGTTTGCGGGTCGAAGCCTCGCTGGATCTCATTTGTTCCAGCACGTCCAATGGTCGCTCAGTTTGGGAGTTTCGTTGGACATGAGGTCTTTGTCACATTCCTCAAGCCATTCCTGAGCAAGTGTGTCTGAGCAAATTGTCCTGCTAGTGCTGCTGCTGCCATTTGGGACTGCCATCTGCATTTGTGTTTGGGTGGGTAGTGCGTGTCAAGTGGCATGCAGATTTTCCAGAAGAACATTGCATTATAACAAAATGATCAATGTTATTCACTGTGAGCTCTTTGTCACATTCCCTGGGCCATCTCTTAGCGGTTTATGCGTTGTCGCTATGCTGGAGTGACGTTGCCACGAGAGGCTGTACTTGATCTGCAGCAAGGTTTTAGTGAGTGGTATATGTCAAATGGCATCCACATGAATGCCAGGGCCTAAGGTTTCCTAGCAGAACATTGCACTGTAACTGGGTGATCTATGTTATTCACTTTACCTGTCAGTCCATTTAATGTTGTGGCTGATGGGTGTACATGAAGTTAGAAACAATATTTTTTTTAAATCCTAAACTGCCCCTTTAAAGAGCCTTGGGTTGAAAACCTCACATCCCGTCATGCTCCAGCCTCCCACTCCCTGCTGTCATTCGTCACTTGCTCTGCTTCTTCCCAGACACTCCCGAGAGACACGTCTTTGTGTCTGATGCAGTTCTGAAGCAACAAGATTAAAGACGCAGGGCGGCAAGATTAGACTAGACAGGCGGGAGCAAATACAGTCAAAAGCTTCCAAGCAGGGCCCTGTCGCTTCAGCGTGACTAATGCCATGGCTGCACATTAACATGAGTCGTCTCTTTGGGGTGACAGACAACATAAGAACTTTCATCCTTTGCAGCGGGTTTTAAATTCAGAATAACACGTGGAGATGTTTGTTATTTTTATGTGATGTATTTTGGAATTCAAACAGAAGCAGATGTGAGAAATGAGGAAAGTTGTCCTCGTGTGGCTTTCCCTTCAGGGCCTGTCATGTGGAGGCAGCATTATTGGGACGAACAGACACAGTAGAGTTGTGGTCAGTTCATTTATCTGACCTCTTTTGCTTCACTGGCCTTTCTACCCTGATTGCCCAATGATCTATGCTGCCACTTTTTTTTTTTTTTTACCAACAAGGTGGTCAGATAGATTAGAACTTCAAAGTCCAGTGAACAGGAAGGCAGTGAAGAAATAATGAAAGCAGATTCATTTCAATAAAGTATCAGAGAATAATAGCTGAGACAGTGTTACACCATATGACACGTGAACCAATCACAATGCGACCCTAACCCAGCTGATTGTAGAGAATGATGAAACATGGGGAAAGCGAGGGGGGACATCATGTGAGCGAAATCTTAAAGTGACACATGGTAATGTATATGCACCTGTCATTTAAGGTAGGTGTTGGACTCCATACAAGATATTCATGCTTTGCAGCATAAAGCAGATTTTTAAAATAACCAAACTGCTCAGCTTTGTCGGTACAGTGAACATCCACACTGGGAAGAGTTCAGTCAACCGTAATGACCTTCGTGCAAAGCTTGTCTTTGTGAAGCCAGTTGAACTGATTCAGGCACCTGGTAAAGATGCAGCACATGTGCCCCCCATCTGACAGTGGTGGCCCCAGGGCTCATGAAGCAAACAGACCTGGAAGTGCGAGGGAACCCTCTCGGGAAGAGCTTCAGGTATTCGCTGAGGGGAAGGTTGTGGGCTGTGGTGCCCTGATGCTCTGGACTCATTGAGGAGAGGCTCTGTTAATATTGTTATAAACTATGGCCAAACTGTTCTCTGCATTTGCTTGTACGAGTACTTGCCGTCTTTCTTACTCTTTTGCCAGGAAGATTTTTTTCTTCTTCTTCCAAGAGAATTGGCTGACTGAATAAATGAACCCATTCAAACAGGTTAAATCCATGGTCCAAATGTTTCAATTGGATGACTAAATCTATTTTGAAGTATGAAGACAATTAAATGATTGTATTCCATTTTCTTACAATTTGGGGTTTGGACTTCTTCCTTGACTTTAACAGTGTTTCAGTGCTTCTCAGGAGATAATTTACTGTTTTGGTGTAAGAGCCAGCCACTGCACTGCTGCCATACAAATCTTTCTATTGGAAAACCATTGGGGAACTTATTCAAGACACTTCCCCAGAGCAGGTGCACAACACATGAGTCTACGATCCGGGCCAAAATAGCCTCATTGCAGCCACACCAGTGGTCAGAAGCCTTGGCGTGCAGTCCTGTCCTCGGGGTGGATGTGGCGAGAAAATGGCACAACATCAAAAACAAAAAGCAAATCTGTCTCTGTCTTTCACGGCTGCCAGGGATTAAAAGGTTGTCCTTTCAACACTTGGTCTTGCGAGGACCAACACAGTGGCACAGCGACTGTTCCCATTCCTCAATGCCAAGGCTGCTGGGACGAGTCTATACCACCCCTGCTTTTTGACCTGATATCCCTTGAAAGAATGAGTTTCCTCCTCAGTGCACCACAATGCTACGGGAAGCAAGGGCCAGGGCGCGCGCCTGCTGTGATGTTAATTTAATGACAAGCCGCTGTTCAGATGGCAGGTCCACACAGCCAAATAAAGGGATTGTTGTGTTTTTGCTCTACTTTGTAGGGAAGGGGCCCCTCTGCCTGTCTTACACTTCTCTTCTGGTTACCAAACAGTGGAGCGTCTGTGGGGACAGTGGAGTTTAGCGCTACTTCCTAAAGAATAAAACAAACAAAAGTTTCCCTCCTCTTCTCCACTTGGTGTGCCAGTTAGCTCATACCAAAGCTTGAGTGGGTTTTGGATTTTGGGACGCTGCTTATAAAGGCCAACTGGGTTTCCAGCACAATAACAACTTCAACTAATTAGTGTTAATTCTGAGGGTAGTTCCATTTTATAGGCAATCAGAATTTACTTAGTTTGGCCGGCATTCCTGTTGGTAATTATATGCACCAAGTTTGGTGCCGAGGTGTGGGAACTTGTCAAAAACGCTAAAAGGAGGTCAAATGGGGGGAAACTACTACCCAAACTTTAGTTTACTGTTACTCCTTGATTACACTTTGACCTACCATAATCAAGCATAGTCGAGAGCTCACACATTTGGTTTGCAATTAAGTTGTACTAACCTGTAAATTTCCCGGTTCCCTCGTCTCGAAGTCTAAGACTATTTTTTGTTGTTGAACGACTGAAACAAGGTCTGTGGCTACCAAAGATGTAATATTTTTACAAGTTTAATTCTACAACAAAAATACATCATTAAATGTCCCTCAATTTAATAATAATGGGCTTATGTGAAAAACAGACTACACAATTCTCATCTACTCAGTAGTCCATCCTTACAGACCGACTTTGATTCCAAATTATTCTAACTTTAACTTTACAACTTGTCGATTTATCAATTTATAGAAAATGTGTATAGCAATTATGTAGTAAGACGCTTAGTGGTGGTGACTTTTAGGTCATGCGACCACTGTGTAGCCTGTTTAGAGGCTAATTCTGATATGTTTGTTTTTGTCATGAGTTTCATTTTTGAGCAGTCATGTGACATGACTCACTGTGAAATACGACTTTAGTGGCGAGCTCCTTCTCCTTTACTGATTCACATTCACAATCATAATCATAACCATAATAGTACATTAAGCTTATGTAGTGCTTATCTAGATAGCTGTACAAAAAGGTAGTTGGACTGTGTTCACTCAAGCCATTACATAAAATGCTTGTCCCTCCAAAGGGCAAATGTCAAACTACGCTTATGCTTATCTGAAAACCATTAGTAAATGATTTATTGAACATTAATCCATTAGCTGCAGCTTATAAATCCATTGAAAAGGATGCCTTATCAGAGAGAGGTAACAAAATGGTGATAGCAACTTTAGCCCATCATGATGCTGCTAAACCTATAGAGCACAGGTGTGAAAACTGTCAGAAAATGCTAATCAGTGCACTTGTATTCAACCCTGGCAGATGGTGCTGACTAACCCTGTCGAAGGTGCAACATGCAGCACATTAACTGACATGTACTGGATATGAACACCAAGCGAAGATAGAAAAGGTCAAGTTCAGCCAAGTGTGTTTGCGTGTGTGTGTGTTGCTGTCACATTAAATTACCCAGCATGCTTTGTGCCTCTGACATCCCCAGTGACTTTCATCTTGCGATATATTTAGTCACGCTTAAGTCTCAATAAATGGCCTTCTCAGGAGGGAAAGCGCACACATTCAGACTCTGGCAGTCGCAACTCTGCACAAATGTCTGCTCAGAGAAGGAGAAGATGGGAATAAACATGATAGTGATCACAAAGAAATAGATTTACATTTCAGGCACCTGACTAAGAGCAACTTTTTGGTGTATATCAGGGCAAACACAGGATTATGATAGGTGTTTTGTATGTTGTATTTTCCCATACTAAAATTACTGCAGATCATATGCAGTAAGAAGTAATGGCAAACTGGAAAACCATTGATTTCCACTAAACCTGGCACACAATGTAACGCATGTTGAGGCCAACGGACGTTTAAACACTTTTCTGTTGTTTTTCAGAAATTGTTATACAAAAGACATGTAATTTGATCTACATGTGTCATTTGATCCGTGTCATTGTTAGCCTTTCAATGAACTTTATTCAGTTTTTGGGTAGAGTCGCAGTAAAACAGCTCTATTCATAAATCTAAACATGAGTCACTAGTTACTGTGATTCAAAACACATTTTCCTTTGGTAATGTTCAAGAGACTATGAGTTCAGAATGTGAGAAGAAAACAAAGTTGACAGTAATTTAAAATTTACACATGACCACCATCATGTCTGAGTCAAACATCGACAGAAAAGTTCTCAGAGTCTGAAAGCGAGTGCAGACTTCCAGATTGTTAGTGTCCATTAGTCCACTGAGATGGATATAAAGGCCAGTAGATTTTTTTTATAGAACTTAATGGAGCATTTCTGATGCACTCATTTGACAAGCAGACTTTGATGTTGTGTTAATAATGCAAGGATGAGATTAAATGTCTAGACCAAAAGTCTAGGTTGCATCTTCTGTTGCATGAGGATTGTGAGTCCAAAAAGCCAGAGCATGAGCATGCTGGCTTAGTCACTGCAAAATGCAACTAAATGCAGGATATTTTTGGCATCTGTTATACTACTATTGGGGCACACAAAATCTTTTTCTGGCATATTAAATAGTCTGAGGGTATTGGTATTGTGATGTAGCCTGGGAGCCTAAACCTTCAGTAGGTATTTTCCAATATGTACAGTATGCTTGTTGCTTTGTGTTAGATGATGTGTTGAATAACCGAAGTCATTAGGTTTTATCCTCTGGGAACCATGAATGTTTGAACATGGTAATCCATCCAAAAGTGGTTTCCAACAACATGTCACTCAAAACCACAAACGTTAACATTATCATGGTGCTATAAGAAGAATAGTCAGAGACAAACCAAAGTCATTAGGTTTTATCCTCTGGGAACCATGAAGGTCTATACAAAATTTCCAGGGAATCCATCCAATAGTTGTTTCCACCAACATTTCACTCATAACTGTAAGGGTACTAGAATTTTGTTGTGAGAAATGAAATTAATTGTTACAGTGGATAACCTTCCACGTAATGTAACACAATGACAGGAACGGTTGCATTTGCCGTTAGCGGTTTGCAAACAGAGACCTCGGTTGCCATCTGCAGCATCACATACCGATAAATGACTAACTACCTGCAGGAAAATGAGCGATGATGTATCTGTATCTGTATGTTGAACAGGTGTATTGACAAAGTACTGGCTTTTTACTTGCAAAGGTTTTATTGCACTTGCAGTAAAAGAGCATAGTTAGAGGAGCTCCTCTCCTCTGCTCTCAGTGGTTTATCATCTGGGAACCATGAACGTCTTTTTTCTGGCAATGCATCCAATAGTTGTTTCCACCAACATTTCACTCATAACTGTAAACTCTGAACCTCATGGTGCTGCTATGAGAAAGTTAAGGATAACCAAACTCATTGGGTTTTATCCTCAGGGAACCATGCACGTCTGTACAAAATTTAATGGGAATCCATTGGATAGTTGTCGAGATATTGTAGCCTGGACCAAAGTGTTGGACTGACGGGTCCACAAAAGGTTAAAACAGTTGAAGAGAATTTGTTGCTGGAGTTGAGCATGTAAACTCGACTATTCAGCACCGGAGCTTGCAGCGGTTATGTAAGAGTGCCAGACTTCACTAATCCTTGTATAGAGGAGAGGAGCCTGCAGGGTAGCGCTTTGTCATCATCAAGACAATTCAGCCTGTAAAGCAGACATCTCAGCTGGGCTGTGCATCCACCAGCATACACAAAAATCCTCTCACATAGCAAAAAAATGCCGTGGGTAGAAATCACCCAGAAATTGTGAGACAGATGGAAAAATGATGAAGGCTTTGTGTTATTAATAGCTGCTCTGATTCATGCTTCTTATTGTTATAATCTGCCGGTCTTCAAACCTTATAACCCTTCCCAAAAATACATCATCGTTTTAGATAATCTGCTCTTATTCAGAGACGCTATTGATGTCTTGTGAGTGAGAACCTGCCATCATCCAAACGCTGATTTCTTCTTGACATGGTTGCCAGGTTTGTCTCTACAGAACAAGTATTCAGAGGCATTATCCTTCATAAAAGCACTGTAGCCTGTAAAAGAGTGAAAGTGCCTGTTGAATTTTGAAATAAAGCACTGTAAAAAGCCCTCCCCGCCTCCCCACATACAAGAATAAAAAAGAGCAATCTACGTGGTCACTCTCGCCGAGTTAATTGCTCTGCATTGTGAGTGCCAAGGCCTCCAAGCTTGAACGACAATACGAGCTCTGTGGCTGTGACAATAGCTCTGCTCTCTGAGTCAGAAGTTGCGGAAGCACCGACATTAGGGAGCTGAAAGCTGTTGAAAGTTCAGGAGTGTGCACTCCAAGGAGGAAATCATGCAGAAGAGCTTTGGGTCGAAAAAAAAAACCCTCTGCTCCCCCTCGGCCGGTGCTGCCTTTGAGGACCTCATTGTTGGCGCTGCCAGTGGGAGGCATGGAGGGCTCTGCTGGCATGTGTCGGCCTCACTCCTCGTCAGGGCCTCAGCACCACAACGGCCAAGTGGGTAAAGGGTGCGTGTCTCTGAGTAGATGTGTTTTGTTAAGGGGCTGAGAGCTGCAGGTCCTGTAAGTCAGGTTTTTGGGTTTGGCACATGCTCAGTCTCCGCTCCTCCTGCCCTCATTGTACAGTATGCGTGACCACCCATAGAGGCCCGCTGGAGCCGGCCAGATTTTCTGTGGAATTCAGTGTTTGACTCATAGAGGGATTGTACTCCATCAGATGGGAATCTCACACAACCTTGCCAAAGAGATTCCTGCCCTGTAGCTCTCAGATTGAATCAAGAAAAATTAAGATCAGTTAAAACCTGAAAAAGCACATTTGATTTCAGATTCTGGATCCATTCAATAATCATTACACAACCAGGGATGTTCAACAAAATCAAAGTTGAAGTGCCTTTTATACTTTTAAAAAATAACAATAAACTTATTAATTGATTATTTCACATGGGCTGCAGAGAATAAATTGAGGAGTCTCACAGCCTGCAGGATGAAGCTGCTCTGTAGTCTGGTGGTTTGGCAGTGGATATTTCTGTATCTTTTGCCGGATAGCAGCAGAGTGAACAGACTGACAGACTGAGGTAGGTGTTGTCTTTTAGTTTCCTTTGGGATCTGCACAGACATCTCATTTCACCAATATTTTTGCTGGCAATCACTCGCTGTAGAGCCTTCCTGTCCTGGGCCATGCACGTACCACGCCAGACTGTGATGTTTCCAGTCAGGATGCTTTCTATTGCTCCTCTGTAAAAGTTGAGAGGAACTTGAAAATAACTTGGACTGTTTAAGGAGTAAGAGGGTGGTACGTTTTCTGCATTTTTTCTTGACTTTCACCGAGATTTCATCGAAGCCCTCCTGATGTCTTGAGGACCACCTGTTTTTTTGTCTCAAGTAGACTCAAACAGCTGCACCAAATCAGTGGAAGAACCTTTTTGACTCAAGAATGATTAACTAAATAAACTCTTTAAGGCTTTAAACTAGACATCTAAAAAAAAGTACAGTTTTAGCAGTTTCTGAACCAGACACAGTTTTGGATTATTGCGACAATGAGAGAAAGCGGAGGTATTTTGCTTTCATCGATCAGCCGTCACAATTGTGTACAGTTTAAGACCGGCTTGAGCTGCACAACATAAAGAGGGGCACGACACTGGGCTGGATGCCAAAGAATAAAACAGTTATTCAGAAAATTACCTTTTAATTGACTCAGCCCACAACTTCCCAGGTGTCTTCAATCAACTGTCAGTGCTGCACCTGGAACAGGGAAACACAGACAAGGCACACACACATCCACACAGGCAAAAGTGCACGACACAGAATGAAACGTAAAAATCACCACGCCCCTTTTTGTGACACCTTTGTAGACAAGGAAGATAAGAAGATTGCGATCTATAAAAATCACCGGCTGCAGAGTGGAGCCAATGTAAGCCTCGATATGCTGGAGGGCTATACTTACATTTGGCTGCAGAGAACTTCTTGGAGATCAGTGCTGCACCTAGAACAGGAAAACTTAGAGCAGGCACACACATGCGCGCGCACACACATGAGTGCACGTGCACACACACACACACACACACACACACACACACACACACAAGAACACACAGAAGGAAATCCATATCAATCAATTGTTTAAATAACTATACCTCATGAAAATATTTTGTAAACCGTATATCATTTATTATCATCATTTATTTACTTACGTCTTTCTGGCTCCTCTTCGAACATGACATTGGTCTAATCGCAGCTGGGCACATGTGAACATACGCTTATATATACTTAGACATTTTCATACATGCACACAGACACATACAATCAGTCCTGATGCTTACTGCTTCTGTTGTGATATAAACTGGCACTGGTCCAGTAATCTCAGAGGCAAGAAACCAGTTAATCTTCAGTGATAATGTTGCTAATCGGCTAATTAATAACCTGTGAAACTGTAATAAGTCAAGTCCCTGAGTGCCTTTAATTCATCTTTAAGCAGGCTTAACATCCAGTAAAATTCTGTGCATTCAAGATGCTCCCTGTTGGTGGACAGTAAGAGGGCTCCCTCTGCTGGATTTAAAGGGATTAGACCATCTGACGGGGGCACCTCCATGGAGGTGCATGCTCAAATAAGTTTAAAATTATAATGGAAAACAGTTCATCATAGAATGATTCATCAGTCCTTCCCAGCAGTATTCAACAATAATTCCTAACCATTTCATTGATTTGATTACTGTGACCCAGATCTGCAGAAGAGGCAGAAAATAGATGATTGAATTAACCAGTTAATTAAAAAATGAATCCATTTAAATTCTGGCCAAAATTGACACTAGAGAAGATGAGTGCTCCAGTGACTGTGGCTGCCATAGTGACTGTTTCTAGCTACAGGTCTGATGGTGTTGACTGTTGAAACAATTCCATTTTAGTTCATGGGTGTGTAATATCTCCTGGACATTTAAGATCTTTTAAATCCAAAGTCCAAAATCTTTTTCTTAAATCTATAATTCCAAAACCAGATACTTAAGACCTTCAATTGAGACTTTTAAATACCTTCTACAGCCTGTCTGAAAAAACTGACAGAGAAATGCCAGAATCCCAGCTGTGAGGTTTTCAGAAAAAGAAAAAGCGTTCCTGAGATTTGGCACAAAACAGCTCAAAATAAAATGAATAAACTGTACGTTTTAAAGTCTGTTACCTAAGTCTGTGTGCTCAAGTATACTAGATTGCTCCTGATACTAGATTGCCCTACTGTGAGCGCACAGGACAGGCTGTGAATGTGTTGAAGTGGCTTTAACTTCTTTCTTCATTCTTCTTCTGTAGTATACACTGTAAATGGTCCAATGTTTTATGTAGGGACGTGGTTATTAGAGTAAGTAGAGTTAATCAGTGTGAAGTTAGAATACAGTGTTTGCCTCAGTGGCATGTTCAAAGATTTGTAAAGATCAGAAATGCAGATGGGCTTCATTGATTTTGACAAAAGAAATTAAAAGATGAATAAATGACATCTGATACATGTTCGTTGTATGAAATTCAAACAATAGACTATTTAAAAGTATCATTTTTAAGCTGGTTAATTGTTTAGTATCATTCTCAACTCGTCAAATACTGAAGGTAGTGGACGGTCTGACCTACCAACCCAATCAGTCCATCAGCTATCTCACAAGTTGGAACTTTAATGACTTTTAATGGCTAATGTTTTTTAAAAATAAAACTTTTTAAGGACCTGCAGACACCCTGCATTTTCCATACTATATACTACGGATCTAATGACTGTGAATAAGGTGTATTTGCTTCTTGTAGTCTCGAGGACCACGAAATACAATTTAAGAACTATATCCGACAAGAAAACCAAGGCTAATCTTTGTGTATTTTGTGTGAGTTTGATAAGTGGTAAACAAAAAATGTTTCTTTCCAGCCAGGTGAACAGAACAGAAAGTGACTGAAGGAGACAGATATCAAAAAATGAAACAACTCCACAAAGGGCTCTGTAGGCTACAAATGTCGTTTTTATTATTACTTTAAATAATGTCTAAATAAAGAGACTAAAGACATGCTTGAGTGACTTTTTCCATTATCAAAAATATGGTATGTGGGGTGATGTTTGCAGCAGAAATCTATCCAGGGAGGGAAGCGTGCATCACGAGATGAGACCGTTGAAGACTGAACTTTGAAATGAGTCCCACCATCACCACGGACGGTGTCGGCTGTCAAAAGGGGGGGGGCAGTGATTTATTTTTACCGACCAAATGTCACATTCAGAAGAAAAGAAAAAATGTTATTTTTCATATATAAAAACTGAAAGACCTGGATACATTTCTACTTTTCCACATGTTTTTACTACAGAAATTAAAAAGAAAAGACATAAAAGAACACACAAAGGGGGGAAAACAGCTATTTTTATAATCAACTCCCTTTGGTAAAAACTGTAATAAATGGTCTTGCATTTGTCTTTTTCATATACATACTAACTTTAGCCATTTATCACTAAAGTCCACAGTAAGATTGGAAAGTATTACTAGCACAACAACACAGATCTGTCATAAAAAGTCTGAGACTATATACAGTGTATTTACAACGTGAGCGGCATGTGGACAGTCCTCCCAGAACAAGACGAGTGTGTTTGTGTGTGTGTGTGTGTGTGTGTATGTGTGTGTGTACAAGCTGGTGTATTGGCAGAGGGCAGTTTAAAAAGGTTGACATCCAGGGCGGCGAGGATCATTTGTGTTAATAGAACTATATATAATATATATACACAACACATACACTGGAATACATGTCAGTATCTGACATTCACAAGCTATACAATTTTACAGTCTGAGACCAAACAGTGTTGTGAGGCTAGTTTTTTTTCTTCTTTTTTTTTTTTTTTTTTACATAAACGCAACAGTGCTTTTTGATGTTAACCCGACAATACTGTTTAGGGCTCAGGCACAGTTTCTAATAATGCTGCCATGTGTTTTGAAAAAGGAAATGTGACCCTCTTTCCGTCTAGTGACAGGTAAGTAAATTGTGATTTGGCCTCAACGCAGGAATGTCTGAACCAGATCTCTCAGACTTTTGTTGTGCTCCCTCCAAACCTTCAAATCTGGGAAACAAAACTTCTGAAATGACATTTTCCTCTTCCTGAATAAGTGCACTTGTCCACCATATTGTTCTCCATGGATTCGGTAGAATAACACTATCGTAAAGAAATCCCTGTACGCTTGATGGAGCTCTGACTCTGATGGCTTCAGGCGAAATGGTCAGTCAAAAAGCTAAACCGAAGCTCAGTCATTGATAAAGTACAAAAAGCACCACTCTATCTCTTTCAGGCTCACTGTTTACATCGCTAAGCTCTGTCGCAAAAGGCTCGGGGAAGTTTGAGAAGTGGCTCTGAGTGCTGGTAAGAGCTCAGGTCTGTGACGACTGGATCATGACGATTCCTAAGTTTTGGCACCGAAGGCCCTGTGAAAAAAATGGGCCCAGCTAAAAACGCTGGTAAAATCAGCAATCCTGCCGCCCCGGGTGCAACAGACACAGTAGCTAGCTTAATTGTGCTCCCATGTCGGCCTTAAAAACACATTAATAAGCCCTCGTCCCTACCTCTACTCCTGACCTGTTTGACTTCAAACCAAACACCCCCAGAATTCAGTCTCTCTCTTTTGTTTCTCTGCAGCTACGGCGCCTTGCTTGGCGAGCCGTATTTGACTCGGTACTTGTTGATGTTCATGAAGTGAAGGATTTCTGGCTGGCGGCTAGTGGTGCAGGGTAATAGGCCGTCTCGTCCTTCGCCCATCAGCCACTTGTTGGTCTCGGCATTCATGTCGCGAGTGACGTGCTCCTTGGCCCACGCATCCACCCAGGCCTGGAAGCGGTTGTGCAGCCGTGTGCTCACCCTCTCGTGTGACTGAAGAAAAACACATGGGACACTCCTGTCATCAAGGTGTTCCAATGCTCAGAAAACCAAAAACACCATGAGGAGATATGACTCTTAATTGACTCGAGATGATTAATACATGAGAGAACAAATCTTTAACACTGAATCCACAAACTAAACCAGGGAACTGCATCATCACCGACCAACGTCTGAGCTTCTTGCATCAGAGCTCCCATCACTTGAAAGCCCTAAACATTATGTTCTTCCTTTGTGGCTATTAGCATCATGAAAAGTGCTTAAATAGCCCTGGTTTGCACCAAACTTAAAGGAATTATTTGCTAATTTAAACCACTTTTTTGTTGAAAATTATATGAAAAGAATTATGTTTATCTCAAATCTAAACATCTTAAACAGAAAAAATGCTTCTCCTTGTTTTCTGTCTTCATGCCAAGCTAAGCTAAGCTAAGCTAAGTGGCAACTAGGTCAAGACAGATACGATAGCAATGTTTATCTTCTCACTTATAAATTCTCTGTAGATGTTTTTATTGATTTAACTGTTTTTCATTATTATTGTTGTTATTACAGGTCAAACTATCTATTAGCATCATCTGTTTATTATAGATTCCTTTATTCCTTTTATCCTTTTTTATTTTATTATATTCTTATTTTATTTGTTACTCGTCAATTCTTGTGTTTACATGTTACTGTACATTTTAGTGTGTGTGTGAGGCCAGCTGTTCAAATTTTAATGAAGTTGTCTGAATCTAACTCTTGCCAAGGAAGCAAATAAATGTAGTTCTCAGAATGTCAAACTTAAACTAAGCTTTCTGAGTTTTTTGCGTTAGAGCTCCCCTCGGTGGTAACTTGGAGCAACAACATTCAACTGACAGTATTTTAGGTCCCTCTGTGAGGCTACTGGTCCTATAAACAGTTTGTACTGAGCTTAAAAGGAAGAATACGCTTAAATCGTTTACTTGTTGAAAATCAGATCAAAGTATTGCTGTCACTTGCTCATCTGTTCGCTTAACAGCCACGTTTGGAGGAAGCTAGAGATGGCCGTTTCCCATGTCTTCAGGCTGTATGCTAAACTAAGTTAACCAGCCAAATGTCCCAGCTACATATTTACCAAACAGATATAAAAGTAGTATAAATAAATAAAGTATAAATCTTCTCATCAGTCTCTTGGCAAAAAGCAAATACATGCAGCTCCCACCTGTCAAACTTTACTTTTAACTTTAACAGGCTGAACTGAAGACAGTCAGTGTTTAATTTTTCAAACTGTGGAACAACTTGCCGAACCACGAACAATTATAGTCAAATACTGGATTTTGATTTAGGTTTTTTCCGTTACTTATTACTTACTTACTTATTAATTACTTCTCCATATCTTAAAATCTGCAGAACAAAATACGGCAGGAAAGTTTTAACAAAGGCCATCTCATATCTCCCTCAGTCACTCATCGAGACATAACCTCATCATTCAAGAGTATGTCATTTGGAGGCCAGGTAATAACAGTAGACGGAAAAGACGGTGAATACCTGGTGAGCTCGAAGCAGGGCAGTGCGTCTGTACATGTAATCCTCAGACTTAAAGACGTAGACCATCTTGTACGAGTTGAGTTTGAACATGCACTCCATTTTCTCCTTTTCCAGGGATTTCTTGCCTCCCTCACAGGCCTCCTTGTCCAGCTGCTCTCGGCCCTTCTGGTACTTCCTGATCCGTCTCAGATTCCTGGTTACAAGAGCAAAGACGAACATGATGAAAGAGAACAGAATCATATAGAATCGGACAGCTTACTGAACAAGATACTCTTAAAAGAAATCATGGCCATTAATGCCACTCTATTTATTCTGAGCAAAAGGAAATGGATTACATTCACAATTAAAAAAACTCATTTGACAGCTCACCTGGGAAGAAAAACTGGCTTCTGAGCGAGATGCTCCCTCAGTTCAGGTGTGGTGGAATCTGGGTTTAAGTAGCGTCCAACATAATCAGACCACCGCTGTGAACACAGAAAACAAGTACAAAAGCTAAAATTTATGACAGATTCTTCAGATGTTAGAAAGTTTTTTCCAGATGATGTCAAAATCACCAAGTTGTGTACCAAAAGTTCCTGAATTGTTGTTCTGACTTGAGGGGTCGTCTATGTGGAATTTCCCTGTCGGAAACTAATATTTCCAATTACTCTGACATCACATAAATGCACCATATGTCTTTACTAGTACTTCCACTCCAGCTGGAACAGTGGACCCTCTCATTGGAAGAGTTGCAAAGATTTATCAATTACTTGCCAACTATGAAATTCATCACCAAAAATTGTAATACAATTTTAAAAATTCTAACTGATTTTATTAAGACACTGAAAAGGGCCGATGTCGTGTATATACTTCTGTGACTTGTGAATTGAAGTTATTTTCAGGTGTCCAAACTCTTTCCCCACACCCAAAACCTTCATGACGACATTATTCGTGTGGGTTTAACGGTTTCTTACCTCTGCCTCCATCGGCTCATCTGAGTTCTCCTCCTCCGTGTCGAGCAGCTCCACTGTGAGCTGAACCTGCCCTCTGTTCCTTAAAAATATCACCTGACGAAGTGACAGACATATAACAAGTGTGAAATAATTCAGTGTGAGAAAGATTTAAAAAGCAAGGACGTCCTCAGGGTTCAGAGGGTGAAAATCTTTGGTTGCCATCTTTCACCAGTTATTTAACTCATTCTTCTTCCAAATGTAAAAATAAGCTAAAAACAATTAAGCATGGCAAAGATGCAACATGTATTTTGTGGAACATCTCTTACTTCACTTTCCACTTGAGCAAAGTGCATATCTGACAACAACTGAAATTGTTTTCAAAATTAGCCCTGTATTTTTTCTTCTTCACAAAACTGGATATTATTGAATGACGCAATCTGGTGTTTAACTGTATAAAAGAGAAATTTGCTTGAGGGTGACAGGTGGCTACTCTACACATTGCAGACAGCACATTCCAAGGCTGATTTGAACCCTTTTTAGACCTCATTTTAGTCTCTTTATGGACGAGGAAAAGGATCTGACTGGTGAGTGCAGTTTTCTCTCCTATTCACAGCAGTGCTTCCATTTCACTCATCATTTGTTAGAAAGCGGAGACGCGTCGAGAAGATTTATTGGTTGTGAACACACCCGAGAACAGAATTTAAATAAAAAAAAAAAAACCTGTGAGAAATCCTCATGGTCTCAGTTGGTAAGGGTGGGATGTTTCTCTCTGCAGCATACAAATTTCCATATCTTGCTTAATAACAGTTGCTGCTCTTGTTGATACGGTCTCATTCATTTTTTGGATATAGAAGACCCTAATTTAATTACGCTTTGGTCTTTTTTTAGTTTGTTCGGTGAAAAACAAGAAATGTTTTTGAACAAAATAAAAATAATATCTAGATTGAATTTTTTGCCGATATCGCCTGGCCCTACCTTGAAGCAGTTCTCATCTGACATGAGCTGCTCGGCTTTCCGCTGGTAAATGGCCTCTGCAGAGCTCCGCGAAGACTGGGTGGACACGGTTCCTCCGCTGGCACCGTTAGCGCTCTCTGAGAGGTAGAGGTCCGTTACCCGGATGCAGATCTCATCACTCACAATGTGCTGAAGCTGGATGGAGAAAAAGCATTGTGATAGAGTGGAAACGATTATGTAAAATTGTCAGAATTACTGAATCACTGTGCGAGCGAAGGCTTAATACGACTGCCAGAAAACTGAAGGTGTGTAAATGAACAGATGCTCACCTGCCGTACGATGCTTTGGATGAGTTTGTCCATGGTGAAGGCGGTGTAAGCGTGAATGGTAAACATTTCCCTCAGTGAGTCCTCGTACTGGGAGGCCTCCATGTTTCCATCTAGCAGGTTCCTCACCATCTCCAAGAAGGCTGAGTAGTAATCTTCCACCTCAATGTCCACTAGAGAGAGGAAATATGATCAAACATCAGACAGGATGAGTGGATCGGCACATAAAAGATGCACTGGAGGCATTTTGAATGAATCTTTGGCAAGCGGTGCTCATTTTGGCATCGATTATATTTTACAAATCAGAGTGATTCCCTGGTTCATTTCACAGACGAGATTTCATGCTTTTCCACTTTCAGATTTCTTTACTCGATTTTTGTCAACCTTTGTTAATTCACATTTAAACTGTAGATGTCCTGTTATAATGTCCATTGCAATTAGCTCCAACAGAGTTCTAAGAGCTTTTTAAGAGTAAAATTCAGGGAGTTTTCAAGCACTTTCCAGGTACTCTTGAAACTTTTATCACTACATCTAAATGGTGACGATGAATTTATATAGCAAAATCTAAATTCTTTGATACCCAAACACAATCAATGTATATATATATTGTAATGTTGTTAATTTTGCCAGTAGCTCATATGAAGTGCTTATTTTGATCATGATTATTTGGAGAGAAAGCAGTATGACAATGGGAAAGTCACATTTCAATATTAAAAGATTTTTGGTTTACATGAACGTACCGGTTAAAATGAACTGATCTTCCAAACTTTCAAGACTTTGTTCTGACCCATTTTTTAAATAGTTCTCTTTAGATAGAAAGAAGCGTAATTTGAGACATCTGTGAGGAAGCAGGAATATGGACCAAAACTCAAAGGAAACAAAAGTTTAATGCTCCGTCCTCAAATTCAAGTGTATTTCTGACCTTGAAAGCATGACGTCTAAATGAGCATCTTCCAAACTTTAAAGACTTTGTATTGATGTATTTGTATCTGCAACAAACATTTTTTAAATAAAAGAGGGATGTGAATTCATCTGTCAGAGAACAGGAATTTGGGCTTACAGTCAATGGAAATAGAGGTTTAATGCTTTGCCTCAAGGAGGAACAAAGCACAATACACTCTGGTTAATTAACAACATAGAAAACGTGTGCGGGTTGATGTTTTTTTACTCACTGGGCTCCTTCAGTCTCAGCTGGATGGCTGGATTATCGTTCTTCTCCTTCTTCAGTCCCAGGACTTCCCTCTCCCAGTCTCGTTCTCTGACCTCCTCTTCGATCTGCCGCTCTGCTTGGCCGTACAGCCGCAGCAGACGAGAGCACAACGTCTGGTGCAGCCGCAGGAAGATGTACCAGTTGTTGTTGACGTAGAAGAGGTTGTACGCGTCGTCGCTGCCACGCAGCTTCTGCGCCGCCGTGTTGCTGAATAGAAGCTTGGACTTGGAGGGGCTCCTGCTGCCGGGGACGCCGTTGTGTTTTTTGGAAGCGCCTTCCTCCAGATCCATCTCTTCTTCCTCCTCCTCCTCTTCCACTTCGGAAAGCTCGCCCCGCTGAGAGAACAACATGTCGGGGATGAAGTGGTAGATGATCTGCTTGATCTTATATTTGTCCTCCTTCTGAATGCTGGTCTGCCGCTTGACGTGGTGGATGATGAGCGCTGCAGCGTCCTCCAGGATCTGGCTGTCCTCATATGAAAGCGTTAGGTGGGGGCCTGTGGGTGGAGTGGCATTCTCCTCTGAGGCCTGCTCCTGGCGCTGAAGAGCAAGAACAATTCAAAGTCAGCGTTTTGGAAGCGCACAAATGGAGGGTGTGGTTCTACAGTCTCCTGTTTATTCCATATTTCATGTTAGTGCTGGCAGTTTACTGAGGTATAGAGGAAATACACTTACCTCATCATAAATGCTTTCAATTTCGTTCAGCAGCGACTTGGATCGAAGCACTTTGGTGTCGTTCTGTTTGAAGTTGATGCCTTGATGGTCAAGAGACTTGAGGTAATACTTCTCGTTCTGCTCCCTCCAGATCTTGTTGAAGCCTCGTTGGGCTTCCCGCCACTCTTCCTCCTTGGTCTTTAACCTGGTTAGAAAACAAGACAAAATCAGGTTAAGTGCACAAACACAAAAAAAACAAAACACAAACATCTGCTGCAATTTGATGCATTTGAGGCACAAGAACCAAATTAAAAAACTGGCTTGTTTACAAATCCTTTTGCAGAAAATGGAGAATGTCGTCTATAAAAGCACATTTTAAATCTCAGGAGCCATTTTTAAAACCACCACTCCAACATGATATTGGCTTTTCCTCCCTTGTGTGGATTAGCGGGTTTATAAGCTGTGGTTCATAACCTCAGCCTGGGCCCAAAAGAAGCTGGTGTGTACACAGTAACTGCACTCTGTAAACACGTTTGTGTTTTAGCTTGTGTGCACCTTACTGATTTTTTGCCATGCTATTAAAACTATGATCAAACCTGAAACCCTTTGAATACATACATCTACAAATTTTAAGGAAATAAACACATGAGAGGGAACAGATGACAACATGACCGACCTCTTTAACACGATGGGGACAGAAACAGCAGGGTTTTTCTTCAGGCCATCGATGATGTCGGGCGCCTTGTCTCCGTATATCCTCTGGATGGCCTTGCGATGCACAACTTCCGAGGAGCCGCCAAGCGTGTTGTCCAAACGGAACTTGGCCTGCTCTTCTGCAGACATGCGGGACAATTTCCGCTGTACCGCCTCCAGCACTCTGATGGTAGCCAGGTTGGTCTCCAGCACTACATCCAACTGTAGGCAAGAAAACAAAGCTGTTTTAACATCCATTGCTGTGTGTGCACAGCCTATAATTATAATCAAAAAGCTCAAAATGTGTCTGATTTTTAAATATCCTCCTCTACAGTTCGCAGCTCACCACTGAGTAACTTCATTACAAAGTGCAGGAGAAGAGGAAAATGCAAAATCTATTCAAATAAATTAATTTCAACAGACAATTCGTAAATCGTTAGTCTTCCTTCTCACCTCAAAGCGTTCATCCTCACATCTGTAGATATGTTCCTCGTACTGAGTCTTCTTCGAGCTGACGAAGGTGGAGTCCTCAGACCAGGAGGGGAAGGAGACCCAGGTGTCATTTAAGACCTGGACATCACAGGGAAAAAACACTGTCATCTTTAAGTTCCACACAATTATCAATGTGAGAAACGATTGCTGGTAGTTTAATGCACTTATTCTCACGTAACATCTGTCTGATGATGTGCCCCAATGAAATAATTTTTTCCTTTATAGTATATCTTATATGCGGTGCATGATGCATTCTCATTTAAATGTTTGTCAGTTTCAGTAACCACACAATTAATCATAGAGTTCAAACAAAAACTTCACTGATTACACACAAATGATTTTAAATCCTTTTGATATCTTCTCTTAAGTTTAGTTTCTCTCACATCATTCCAACTCTTACCTCTTTACAAAGTGGAGTTCTGCCAGTGCACTTGGGCTGTTGGTAGCTTTTGGGCAGAGCTCTGTAACTGGAGCCTAGCCTCTTACAGGAAGCATAATCAATCTCCATGGCGATGCCTTCGGTGGCCCGTTCCTTGGGGTATGTTTCAATGTGGGACATTTCCCGATATCCCAGGAAGTTTTTAAACCAGTTGAACAGCTCAGGGAATTTTCTGTATAACACAATTAAGTGATATGTATGAATATACACTGTACTGTGGAGAAGAAAAACAACACTTAGGTCATTTGCCAGGTGAGATGACTGAGCACTCACCCTAAAAAGGGCAGCACCAGCTGCACGAGTTCAGCCCTCGAGATCACTTCCTGATTAAAGATGAACAGACATCGCAAGAAGTTGTCGTAGGCCTCTGCACTTCGCAAGGCTTTGCGCACCTGTGGTGAGAAATAAAGGTTAACGGGACAGTAGGTGATGGAGCTGAGTGGGGAATTGAGTTGCTCACACCCTTTTATTTACAGACTGTTTGCTTTTCACATAAACAAAAAGTTGAAACGCAGACAACCATAACCTCACCTTCTCAAAGAACAGTGATTCTGTCCCGACGCCATGCTTGCTGGCCTCTGCCACCGAGGAGTCTTTCAAATTCAGTAACTTGGGCTTCTTCTGTAGCAATACCAAAACGGAAAAGAGAAGACACGGGAACAAAAACTTAAAAAACAACCCAGCAATGGCAGTCGTGAAACAAATAAATATGAAGGAAAGAGATGCATGTATGTACTTTGACAGGTGGTGTGGACCCTGGAGTTGGATGACGACGGATCTGGCAGCCGTTCTGATTGGGCCTCTGTTTGTTGTTGAGCTGCAGCTTTTTGGCGGTGCCGCCGTGGTCGTTTCGTACAGACTCCGCCTTCTCGGCGGTGGTTTTACTTAACAGCTATGGGGAATAGATGACATTGATCAAGACAACATGCTTGAACACGCTATAGTCACCTTCGGATCAGGAGAACTACATATACAGTGGGATTACTCTAGCAGGTCTTGAGAAGTTACAAAGAAGAAGAAGAGGAATTTTATGAAGAAATGCGACTTAAAGCAACTCTGTTATTCCATACTTGCACTAAAGCAAGGAAAGGATCTACTTTATATCATGACTTACCACTGAACTGTTGGCGTCAGGGAGAAATTGTCCAAACTCTGACAGGAGGTCCTCTTGGTTCTTGAAGAGTCTCGCCACCTGAGCGTACACCTCCTGCTCCGTTAGAGCGGGTGTGTAGTTCCCACCTGCCTCTTTAGCGTTACGCTGCTCCTTCTGTAGTGGAAGAACACATTTGATTGTCAAGTCAAGGATGAAACCTTGAATAAATATCAGATGTAATAAAGTAATTAAACTCAATTTGGCCATGGTTGTGTTACTGAAGGTCAACAATTTCATTACAAACATGAGGCCAAGTAGGGTCCATAAACAGGAACTCAACATAAAATACATTTATTTTGCATAGTACACATAGTCACATAAATTCTTGTTGGCATCTGTGTTAATACAGGAGATTTTTCTGGGCTTGTACTTGAACGTTAATTTCAGTTACAAAAACAGACGTCTGTTTCATGTATCAGCTGACGGGCCAAATACGAATAGCAGAAAACTGGCTGACCGGTCTTTGCCTTGGTGTTAGCATTAGCACGCCTGATAGACAGTGGTGGGAAAACCGACACTTATTCCTCCTCAGTGGCTTCAGTAACTTTGACTGCAAGCTCTGTCAATGCTACACTGAGCAGCGGTCAGGTAGTCTCTACCATGTCACCTGACCATCCACATCACACACTACACAGCCAACACCATGCCTCCTAAAGTCACTTCAAGCAGAATTTTAGAGTGTAATTAGTGTGATGTGTTTGCTCATACACGGACACACAAATTGTTTTAAGGCACAATGATACTTAATCCAGCTGCAGCTACTGACCTGGTACGTGTGGAGGATCTCCAGGAAGGCTTTGTAGATGTCGGGCTGGCCCTGGAAGCGGTTCTTGATCTTGTTGACGTAGTTGATGGCGTGGTTGAACTCCACAGGCTGGTTATTCTGAATGGGTGGCCCAGTGGGGGTCCCGCTGAGTGGCGGGTGGAGCTGCATGGGTGGGGAGCGGGGAGAGGTGTACGCAGGGATGGACGGATTGCTCTGACTGCTTGGTGTCAGTGCCTGGGGCTGAGGAGGCTGTGAAAGACCACAACATTGAAGGTTTTAGGGGGTTCTAAGCCAAATGTGTTTTATTTGTTTGTATAACTCTGCTGGCATTCTCACTCTGATTACTCACCTTGCTCATCTTGGCAGGCGTGGGCTGCGTCAGAAGGGGCGGAGCAGTGGTGATTGCAGCAGGCGGGAGCTGGGCCGGATGTTGGGTAGCTGCTCCTGTTATGGGGATATTCTGGACTGAAATGCCATGCGGGGTGATGTGGTGGATCTGGCCAGGCGTGGTCACGTTGACCAGGTCGTTGGTCTGGACCTCGATCTTGTAGCCGGGCGGCAGGAAAGTGTTGAAGCCCATGATGAGGTCGGGGTGACCTTTGAAGAGCTGTGACACTCTGCTGATGACCCCCGGCGTGTCAATACTGGAATATCAGAAACAGTAAATTAAAATCCTCGATGCTGTCCTCCTGTTAGACAAATTGGTAATTTGCATAAAAACAAAACCAAACAAGCCCTTTCATTACTGCTGCAACAACATGAATGATTACCATCACCCTGATTCCAAAAATGTAAGTTTGTCTGTGAAGTTTTGTTGCTGAAGGACAGAAAGTTCAGTTATTCTCACAGTACACTGTCGTAGCACTGTTGTATCAAACTTTATCAGCACCTGATACATGTAAGTGTAAGCAAACCAATATTGCAGTCCAACAAAGCTCAAATAAATAGTTTGAATTAATCAGGATGCGTATGTTAGTTATTGTGGGACCATTTATGCAGCTAAACTTTTAGACTCTGGAATTTTCATGTATTATGGATGGGATTGTGGATTATGGATGCATTTACTTCAGGTAAGATTCAGGTCATCAGGTTAAGAATAAATAAATGTATGAATAAATAGATATCTGTTTATAATTTAGTATGATTTTCAGCATCTGTCTCGTGTGAACTGTCATTCTGCTATACCAGGGATGTGACTCAGAGTGCATTCAAAAGCTGCCAACAACGTGTCATTAACAGTTTTACCAAAGCAAGAGCAGCTCGCTCCCTTTGAACTTTATATTGTTCTGAACAAATGACAACTTTTAGCTGCCATCTATGACAAAGATAACAGACATTCAGCATCTGCAAACATGGACAGCGAAAATATAACTACTATTTTTTTATACTATTGAAGGACTGCTCTAAAATAAAGTCTGACTGCAAGTTGCAAATAAGTTCATTTTTAGTATTATTATAATCAGTACTGCATTGTGCAAGTTAGTTGTGCCATGACCATTGTCCACAGTATGACTGAAAGGGCAAGCAATGCACATTTTGAACTACAAATGATTTTGGGTGTGCACTCTAATTGCTAACAGTATTTTAAAGTAAAATCAAACAGTGGCCTCACCTCTGAGACTTGAACTCTTTCATTATATCCAGAAAGTCATTGTACACCTGAGGCTGGTTGCCAAACTGCAATTTCACTTGGTCCAAGTAGGACAAAGCATCTTCCACCTTTGGGACAGAGAAGGGGAAAGTCAATTTCATCAATCTGTTAATCTGTTTTCCTTTTAGATATTTGGCAGCAGAGCCCTGATTCTGACATTAAAGACCATGCATGGCTAGATACTACTGAGGCTGATTTTCTTATGATTAGGATAAACTAACCAGAAAATCAATTAATCAATCAACTAAACGTCCAAGCGTCTTAAAATACATAAATTTGCATAAAACCTCTAATAGTATCTGTATATAATTTCACTAACTTCTTTGGCATGAAAACTGCTTGACTTTGCAGGTTTTTACAAGAGACGGAAAAACAGCAAGAACCTGCCAAAATAAAATGGGCTGACTAACCTTGAGCCTCTGGAACTGCTGGCCCTGTGCAGAGGCTTGAGGAGCAGCTGTATGGCTATGCCCTGACATCACTGGGGGCCCATGGGACTGGACTGCAGGGCTGTGGTGGTGGGACCCGCCATGGACGGCTGGGCTCGGAGTGTGCCCATGACCGCCACTGTTCTGGGCCACGGTAGGAACCTGAGAAAGCAGACACAATGGTGTGATGTATAATAATGCAGAAGAAAGAAATCCGATTGCTAGCAGTATGACGTGTCATAAAAGGAAGAACCATTTAACCCCATACGTTGAGTGTAAAGACGGTTCACAGAAAGCAAAAACTGACAGGTGGTAAAATGACAGCCTGAGTTACGAGCGACAGGCGATTTTAAACTGCTGTGTTTGATCTAGTTTTGACTCTGAAACACAGTGAGCTTCAAACAAATTGGCAGAGGACAAGCGGAGCATACCTGGTATCCCTGGGGGACGGAGTACTGGACGCCTGCTGTGGGCTGCATGTTGTCAGACACGGCCTCATACACAGCTGGGGCTGGAGCAGGGGCCAGGACACGATGCTGGAAAGCCTCGGCGTTGCCAGCGAGGCGCCGCTGCTGGGACGCAAAAACCGTTTCCTGATCCTCCAGTCGCCGCTTCATTATGAACTCATACTCGTAAGAGCTGAGAGACCTGGGGATAAAGAGCATATGGACCTTATTTCACACTGGCAGATCTTTGTCAAGTTATCAGAAAACATTAAATCATTCTCCTGATTTCATTCAATAATTTGCTGGGGAACATATGGCAATCATTTTTTTCTCCTCAGCTGTGAATTTATGGATACACACAGTGCCAGCTATCCACTTCTGTTGTTTGGCGTAGGAGGAGAATCATGACATGGGTTCTGACCATATAGCCTATGAAACATCTAATCCTTTTAGCAGCCCAAAGGCGCCTGAGGGTTTACAGAGGTCAACTGCTTGTATTGATTCACTAACCTCTGACAGTGCATGTCAGTTTCAGTCTGTACTATACTTATGGGTGTTATTTCTCTTTGGGTAACTATGCCAAAGTTATACTGACGGAAGACTTCAAGTGTTTGATCACAGTTTTGGTTGAACTTGCTGATGTCTCAGTGTGGAACAGAGCCTGACCGATTCTCAATTGTTTTGGGCCGATGCTGATACTTTAATTAAATACCTACATACATATATGTCAATAAATGGGCTGATATACACACTTATTTTTTGTATTACTGTGGTTAACTTCTGATAAAGATATGTGATAAAATCAAAATACTTTACAGTTTAACAATAAAGTTTGTTGTCCAAAATGAAATCAATGCACTTAACCAGGGACCTTTGCTGGGAATTAAAGACTTTAAAGTTTCTCCAAGCATCTTTTTCTGCATTATAAACTGTAAAAAGATTTAATATCTGCTTATCAGACTAAATAAAGGCCAATCCTGATATATCTGGGATAGGCCAGCATCATCTGATGATAAATCAGTCAGGCTCTACTGTGAAAATTAAGACACTTGTGTGTACAAACAGATTGGAGAGGCAATATACAAGACAGAACACAACCATGTACATTTTTGTTTTTAGCAGTACAGTCTCTGCAGTTGCCTATTTTTTTGTGTGACTAATGTCTTTCTTTGGGAAATAAAGTTCAATTTCACTTGCTAAAAAGTAAGGTGGACAAACAGAGATGGGATTGTTGCCTTTCATACATTTCACCCTCCTGGTTACAGGATTGCAACGGTATGAGATTAATTATTATCATTATTAGTTACAATAGTTCTTAAAGGAAAAAAAAAGATGTATTTTTGGGTTGAACAAATGCCCAAATATGATAGAATATCATATTTCAATGTACAAAGTATGATAATTATCCATTTCCATACCATCTATATGCCGCTGCATATTGAAGGCAATATATAGCAGCAACCCTACCTGGTTCAGTTTTTTCATTCACAAGATTTTTGTTCTACTTATAGGGGCACTGTGAAGTTTTGGAGAAGGAATTCAAACTCAAATTTGAATATTTAGGTAATAATACGAACTATAATTATTAATATTCCTATTTTTTTTCCATAACTGAATAAACAAGCCTTCCTCTGGGGAAAATAAGGTTCCCATAACACTGTCTGAAGCTACAAAGGTACCACATATAAACAAAAGCAGTCCTTTAAGGTCAGTTTTTGTTTATTCAGTCATGAAAACAAAGAGAGTTTGTTTATTGAGACATAAAAAAAAACATAAGTCAATGAAGATCTGTCTTCTGATTAATATAGTACATAGTGCATCTTTAAAGTTGAATCTTATCTCGACTATTCTGAACAAAATAATTTAGGAAATCTCTTGTGTATATCCTTCTTAAAAAGTTTGGGAGTTTATATGAAACAGAATGGGGGCATCCTGCACAAAGCTACTCTGTACTATTGTGAAAACACTTCCATCTTTGCATATCTATGCCTTTCTAATAACGTCAATGAGGTGACGCGATGAGTCAACGCGAGGCACATCTTGATGCATCTGAATGTTAACATGTTTTCATGTAAAACTCGCAGTCTCCGTAGCCAATGAAATACAGACAGCCTACGTCACCGATGCAACAAACAGGTGATGTGGGAACGTGGGAGTCGGTCTGCCATTCACAACTTCTTCAAGACAGCAACAACTCCTAATCGTCTGAATGAATGGAAAGACAAAGCTCGAAACTCGTCGAGAGTGAGAATAAATTACGTTTCAAGCCAAAATATCTGGCAAAAAAGTGGCACGACGGCTGTCAAAACTGAAGTGCCCGTGTGCTAGTGTTGCTCGGTGTTCCGACAGCGGAGCTCTACTGAGCTGTTCACCCCCAAAATCCTCCGCCAAAGAGAGCCAGGCTGCAGTATCTATAGATAGCTCAACTTCACTTTGTGTAGTAGTAACGTTATGGCCACGCAATAGAGGCAAAAACGGTTATGTCTGCTACACGCTAACAGCCTTTAGCCGACAACAGCGATTCACCATCCCCTTTATGGCCTGGCAACACAAGCACCGACCTCGAGTTACAGCACGACGCTTTCACCCCACGCCCGCCATTTAGAGCGTGGCGCAGGAGTGCAGCAAATTACACTCCATTTCAAGCAGGTAAGCGTGAAAAGTAGCTGACTTGCCAGTGGTCTGAATGGACACCCATTTTTAAAGTATACCAATGCGTTTTCTCTTCTATTTTACACGCCGAGAACTTGTTTTGTCGTCAGGGGCTGTGAGCTGCCAGTTAGCTGCTAGCTAATGTAAACAACATGAGTAGCCCGACACCGAGCACCGTCCGGGGCTAGCAGGGAAGCACATGCAGCTAACCATTAGCGATCTGGTTCGCTGTAGCTGAAACAGGCGTTATGAAGCAAGCATTAGCTATCGATTTATTAGAGTACCCGTATCAGGTCTAGTTAAGAGTGACTGCCATGCAAAGACACGTCGATTCCCCGTGCAGTTTACTTAAAACATCTGCTAACGGCAGGTAGGTAGCTAGCTGTGTTAGCTTGCTGAATGAATTCAGCTGAACTCACCCCTCTCCTAAAGACCAACCAGAAGATCCCAGTGATGCTTTGATAATCCGTTAACTGTGGGTAAACCGCTACACCTCTGACTGGGGAAGGTACCAACGTAACGTATGTGCTAAAAGAAACTTATCAGTGGCGTGCGAATTAAAATAAACAATTCAGGCTGTTGGCTGCAAAGTGAAAATCTCCCCCCGAGCGAGGAAAACAATCTCCGTTCGGTTAGCTGTGGGGAAGGCGTGGTTTGCAGATGTAGCCACGCCCCTCATATGTGTTATTGGTCGGTTAGTTCAGAGGGTCCACAGAAGGGCGGGGCGATGGATCTGGATTGGGAATTCGAGCTGTCAATCAAGGCTTCATCGCGCAGCAACCAAGCACGCCCATTTTGAGTTGAAGCGCGACAATGCCAGGAGAGAGGAGTCCCGCTTCTAACACGGTATGTGTGGACACCAGTGAACTGTTATTGTGCTGTAATGTGAGTGCGTTGAAGAATTGACATTCCAGGACTGTAATACCCGCATGAGACTCACAACCGAAACATATTCGAGAGAGACTTTTTTGTGTCTCTTTTTGTGAAACATTTATCAAAAATGTATTGGAAAAGTACTCTTTGTGCGTCCTCCCCGGGCTTTCTATATAGTAATGACAGCGGTGACGGCTAATAATTGCAGTCATGCATCTGGTTTCATTGTGTTTTGCTTTAGTGAGAAGATCTTTCGTCTGACGGTGAAGCAACAAGGTCAGTTTTATTTACATCGACAGAAACTGTTAACATACATACAATTATGATTGTAATTATATCTGTTTATCTCTGTTCACTCAATAATGAATACTGATTAAATACTGTCTACTTGCAAAACCATAGCCACAACTGTGCTTTTTGTGTGTCCCTATATTTTCATGTCTGAAGTAACATTATGAGGGAGCTTTCAACAAAAATGTACTGCTGGACCCCGTTCCCTTCAAGTTTCCATGAAGTACAATGTGCATGTTACTTGGCAGCTTCATGATATTCTGCAAAAAGACCCCCAAAACAATTACTCTTAAACTGAATATAATAATATATCATGTGGCCCTAAGTTTTCTGCATGTCTGTTATTCTGTGGCAACTTGAGGAAACACAATTTAATTAAGGAAAAATGGTAATGCAGATATTACAACTATATTTTAACACAAATAGAGTTCCTGGGACATTTGGGGCCCTGTTGCCAACGTTGTCCGGTTGTTGATCCAGCTTTGTGTATATTAAACACATGTATATAGCATACTTCCGAGCCTCCAACAGAGCATTTTGTCATACTAATACATTGCATTAAAGGGCCACTATGTAGTTTTGGAGGAGAAATTCTAACTCAGAATTTTGATATTTCCAATATTAATGAGGTAATAATACAAACTCAATTTATTTTTTCTATAACTGAACAAACAAACTTTTCTCAGAGGAAAATAAAGTCCCCAGAACATTGTTGAAGCTAGGAAAGTGGCAGGGTCCGCCACATATAAACAAAGTAAAACAGTATGAAACTGTGTTTTCCTTTAAGATAGATTTATTTTTTCAGTTGTGAAAGCAGAGAGTTTGTTTATGCATTACGATTTCGTCCCGAGAGTTACATAGAGCTCCTTTAAAGTTTAATCTTATCTCGACTATTTTGAACAACTTACTAAATCTTGTGCACATCCTTCCAATAGTGTGGGGTTGATATGAAAAGGATTGGGGGGTGGATGGAAGATTTTTTTTCCCGCACAACAACACAGCGCACCTTTAACCATGCAGAATACCAATGGTTGTTCATAGCTTGACACCCTGCCTATTACATGTATCAGATCTGCTGAACTATCTACTTCCTGGAGTCTGCAGACACGTGACATTGTAGGAGGGAGTCTGCCTGTGTGCTCTGGCCCCTCCCCTTTGAGGACACCTCAGCCAATAGTTGCATGCAACCATCATTACAAATCCCAAAAAGGTGGAACTTCCAAAATAAACCCTCGCCCACGACAGGCGGAGCTGCTACACCAGCCCGGGATTCCTCCTTCCAGCCCGGGTGGAGGATTCAGCAGCGGACGTAGGCTGCAGCGCGCGCACGCACGCACACACAGTACTCCACTACCCCGACTGGTTTTTCCTCACATAATCGCATGCCTCTTTGCAAAATACATCATCCAGACTGAGACCAGCTGGTGTTGATGCAGTACACGGGTGTTTTTCGACAGCTCAAGTGTGCCTTTCTCGAGTTTTATGCAGAAGCATGCAAAGACAACGCAGTGCGGGCTGAGGAGAGGATCAGCCGGCCCCGCGCAGCCAGCGTCGGTCGACGTGTGCGTGGCTGCACTCTCCAAACAAAAGGTCCACGGCACTAAAACGCATCATCTGGTAATTGACGCGTTGCATGATCGCTCAGCGCTGGCGGGGCACGGTGAAGAAGTCGGGCCTAGACGGCTGAACCCCGATGCATCTATTTATTTATTTATTTTTGTAGG
>OMLP01046459.1:34213-64278 GCA_900302685.1 Spondyliosoma cantharus
AGTCTCCAAACACGCAGCCGAGCAGCCCCATTTTCCCCGCAGAGAGGACGACCGCGCGTTTAACAAATCATATTCTTTGTTTACTTCAATAGTCGGGAGTAAAATGTCTAACCTGCCTCACCACAACAACTCCCTCCCCCTCCCTACAGATCCGCAGGCGTTACATGCTCACACAACGCTGCAGACGAAATGTTTCGACTTCCAGACAGCGGGATGCCTCCGATCACCAGCGCACAGCCCGGAGGGAGATTGTTTACTAGCCGACAAAATGACGTCCTGCAGATTTGGCCATCCACCACGTTATGTTTCTGCCTATTCTGTAGACGTTTGCGACCATTAAAAAGCCCCCTCCGATTCATTTTACGCGCACAAAAGGCACCGCTGGCCACCGGACGCTTTCACATTCAACACAAACACGGTTCGCTTGTTAAAGCGAAAATCTTGTTAATATAATTTAGTTTAAGCAGCTGTTACATACCCAGGAAAAAGACTCCTTACTCCGGATTCGTGTTTGTAACAAAATAGTTGGAGACGCCCCCCTCCGTTGGCATTGGCGCACACTACAGTACACGTCATTTTATTTTGAATGCAACGCGCTAAAAACCGAGGAAGCTTCAGCTGAGCAGCAGCACTGTCTCCATCTCATCAGAGCTGTGCAGGCACGGATTCCATCTGAACTCAGTGGGAGAAACCGTCGGGGAGTGTGGTGGGAATAAGTTAAGCACATTTACTCAGGTTCTGTAGTGAAATCCTTATTCTGCTCCTTCTGGCAGCTGCAGGTGACTCAGCAGACTCAGATTTAACACACAAACAATGTGATCAACAGATAGAATATGATGCACTGTGCTGATTAAACCTCTCAGCATTATGAACTTGTATAAGTAGTTCAGATGGCTTCACCTAGACCATCACTAAAGTAATAATGAACTTTATTTTATAGATAGAGTTTACAAAGTGCTTTGACAGATAAGCAAACGGAGGAGGACAGTATTACAGGAATAAACCCTCAACAGTCGAGCCAAACACAAGATGATAAGGGGAGTTAAAACAGGAAGGCAGAGCAGAGACGTTAGAACACAAAAAGACAATGTGAGTCGTTACAAGTGCAAGGAATAAAAGCCACAAAACAAAGAATGAGAGAGGAAAAGTCGTGCGAAATAGAGTTAACAGATTAAAAGACGACGTCACATCAGAGGAATTACAAACAGTAGGCGATTAAGAGCGGTAAAACAGAATAAAGGATAATAAATAGATGAACAAATGCAATTAAGGACAAAAGAAAAAACATCACATGAGAGGACTCGAAACGGATAAATAGACTAAGAGCAAAAAAAAGAGTGAAGGATAATAAATAGATTAAAAAAAAAAAAAAAAGATTAAGCAGTTAAGGATAAAGGAAAGGAGGCATCACATGAGAGGAATTAAAAATACAAGACCAAGAGCAGTAAATGGAATAAACAGATAGAGATGAAAAAGATCAGTTTAAAAGGGGGACTTAATATCATTAATAATGCAATGAGTATTCATGTATAAGATGAGACAAAATGAGTCTGTTTTACTTTCCAGATGTGAAAATCAGTTGTTGCAGCAGCACAGGGACATAAGTAATAATAAACAAGTAACAATTAATTAAGTGATTGTATAAAACTGTAATAAGAATAGAAGTAAAAATAGAAACAAGAGCAATTAAGGACAAAGTTAAATGACAGTATGATCCTTAGCCTAGTCAGTAAGTATAGTGATACTATATATTTTTATGTAATGACTCTTAATGTTTGTCTTTATTAATATAAGATGTATATTAAGATAGTATACAGTGATTTTAAAGGGGTCATTCTGTATTAATAATAAGGATGTAATATAAGTAGATTTTTTTTTGTGTATTTATCTGATAATACTTTTACACTTTTCCACACGTAAACATTCAAATGGGGATTTTTCTTGTACCAAAGTATTTTTTAAAATTGTGTTATTTATTTCAGGTAAAAGATTTGAGAACTTCCTCGAATGCAGGATTTTTAAAATTGGCACACGTCTGTCTACTCATAAGACTGTGATGACCATCTGTACTTTTCTTGAACTTGTCAAATAAAATAAAATAACTTTCGTCCCAGCGATGTGTTTCACTTTGTGTTTGTCCAAATTATCACCACCAAAGACGTGAGGAGAAAATGAGGGACCGCTGAGAGAATATTGCTCCTCTGCTCCTCCCCAGAAAATCTCCATGTGTCTAATATAATTTAACTTTCTACTCGTTATAGATATAAAATGGCTTATTATTTGGTCAGTGTAGGCAGGAAACATGCATCAGTGATGTTATTAATTGACAATAGTCTGTAACAATTGTTGCTCAGTTACACTGTAAATGAGGTCTCTGACTCAAAGTATTTGAGTGAACATGAAGGTTGAATATAAATGAATGAATTGCTGTTAAGAGCAGCTACAGTGTTTATCTTTAAAGTCCTCAAAATGATGCTTTTTTTCTCTTCCTAAAGGTTTGTTTGTCACATTTGTCAGTAAGAAAAATGGACAATCACTAACTAAACTTAACAAAGTTATGATAAATGTATTAAGACAATCAGTAAAAATAAATGTTAAAAACTTATTTTAAAGTTGGCTGTTTCTATGAATGCCATTTGGATTTACTTTTTGTAACTGAAGACTAAACACCTCTTAATAAGTAAGCTTAATAAATTCATCCCGAGGATTATATATTATACTTGATGGAGCAGCTTCGTTCATTAGACTGCATTCACACTCCCGAGTGCTTCATTCTACTGGACAACCTGCCCCCCAGTCCTTAAAAGAAGGGAAGCTTGCACAAAGACTTACTTGGTGTGTTCAGTTTTAACTCGACCTTGAGACGTTTCTGTCTAATTTGAAATTCTGACGTTGAGGAATTTCTTTCCTTTTTTTTTTACCAGCTTGTTAAATGCTAAAATCTATTCAATTAATTCTCATGATGGTTAAAATTTATAGTTGAAATCATTTTTACCCTTTTTCTGTGTACTCGCTTCTGCATTGATGTGAAAGACTGCCGCAAAAAAAAAAAAAAAGAATTTGTTTTCTTGATTTCATCATCCCCGTTTGATGCAGTAAGGAGGAGGATTAGCGGTCTTAGATCTCAAATGAATCGTTCTTGTTATTTTTTAGTCTGTCACCATACCAGCAGGCACAGGATTCAGGGGTTTTTGATGCAGTGACACGTGTAACACCGGAACGTTGGCATGTCTTTAACAACAAACACCTTTTGAAAACTGTCCCTTTTAAAGGAGCTCCTTTCAGATGAGTGGGACACTGTCTAACAAGGCTGACGATAAACGGTAGTCTCAACTGAGATGATACCTTTAGATAAAAACATAAAAGTGAGCTGCTAAAGAGGAAGAAAAAGAAAAGTGTCTATTTGCCAAAAAAACATTTACTCAGCTTCAGGGTAAAACGAGAGTTATATTAAATGGGAGAAATATTCACACACTTAATCTTTCTCCCAGTCAACTTTACTGCTGCAATAAAGAGAGCAATAGTTTGCCCTGAGGATGTCAAACCACACCCAAAAATAAGCATTGTTGAGAGAGAGATACCCACACTCCCAGCATGCTTCACTGGTGCAGTGTTTCAACACACTGGGAGTACACATCATTTTGTGGGTATTCCCTTCTCATTGATGTGGCAGTGAACCCCACAGCCTCACTAAATTCACTGTATTTGTAGCTGTTTTAGGAGTGGGACTGCAACCACCCAATCTGTATTTTAGGAGAAAAATTATATTTTTGACCTTTAGCTGTCAGCTGAAACGACTGGTAACCATGACCTAGCCTTGTAATGAGAGATAAGATTGGTTTAGGAACCATCGGTGTAGGAAGTGTTGACAGTTTGAAATCCATTGTCTCATACACACTATGCAGTCTGGCTGATATGGATAACCAACTAAATTGCGAGGATAAATGTTGGAAATGTATGTTTCTGCAGACCACGGATGTGTTAAAAACTTTAAGGTTCTTTATTTTGCAACGTTACGTTTCTTCAGGTTCAGTGTTCATTTTTCTGTTGTGACAACACTGTGATTATGACCTGGTTAGGCATAGAAAACAAGTTGGATTTGTTTGGGAAACAACTGTATTTTGGCTCACCTGGTTCTGCTCTTACTGGATGGCTGGAAACTGGCTCAACCCTTCATAAAAAACCTGCATTTAATTATTCTTTTTTTTGCCAAAAATATGTCTGGAAACTGTCCCGTTTCGTTAGAAATGTCCATGGGTTCATGTTTAAAAATGCTGATGTGACAGCTCAAACACTGGCCTCTGGTTTGGCAGTTTTTTTCCACCTTGCTATAACGCCCCACCTACCGACATGAATGTCAGCTCATATACATGTAAAGTGAACATGTTATAGAAATGTATGTGACACGTACAAACAAACTCACATGTAGCCCTGTTTTGCAGAAATGTAAAATGTCACATTTTATACTGGACACTGGGCAGGAATTATTGAGGCCAAGAGACAAATATTTGAGTGTAAAAAGAGAGTTAATTATTTGCTGAGAACAGCTGCCTGTTGTGGGCCATAAAACCAGAACCACCAGCTGGGAGACAAAGTTTTATGTTGTTTTAGCTGAAAACTGTAATTCTGTTGCCTTTCACATGACACTTTCATTTGATCAACTGGTAATATAACTTAATTTAAGGATTAGTTGAGCCAGAAATGAAAATTCAGTCATTATTTACTCATCCTCATGCTGATGGAAAGTTGGTTAATATTTTATAGTTCACAAAACATTCCTGGAGCTTCACAGGACGAAAAAAAAAGAAATGTGTTTTTTTAAGATGAAATATTCACTGTACCATCTACTTCAGTTGCTCAAGTGAATGCTGCAACACTGTTTTGCTTGGAAGCTCCGGAAATGTTTCTTGGGCTACGAAACTTCAACCAATCTTCTTTCGACATGAGGGTAAATAAATGACCAAATTTTCATTTTTGGGTGAACCTGTCCATGAAAACAGATAAAAAACAGTTTCACAATTGTTCATTTTTCTCCACCTGCTCCCTTCTGATTTTATTTTTTGTGATATTAGATTTAACTTAATATCTCATACCTCCATACATATTTTTACTGTTTGTTACAGGTTTGAGCTCATTTTTTATACCTTGCTGAAAAGTGTGTCTTAATTAAGTCCTAGTGTCCTAGGTGCAATATCTAAGAAGATTGGTTTAAAACAATAGAAAATGATCAACAAAATTAAATATAGTACTGATGTTATGTCAAAGTTGTCAGTGTATGGTGTTGCAGAGATATCTACAGAAGCTAGCATGCTAACCAGCTAGCTCCTGCCAAAACTTCTTCTTAGCTAGTGATGTAAACAAGACCAACCAGTCTGTAACACTTGCTGCGTGGCTAACTGAGCTAATATGAGAATTGCAGCTGCAGGTAGTGGTCACCCTGGTAGTATGATTTGTGTAGAGTATGAATTGCCAGATGGCCAGTTCTTATATACTACACCTTTAAGTGTATGACCAAATTATAAGTCTAACTAAAAAACAAACTCTTGATTGGAAAATGGGAAACATTACAATTGAAATCAGTGCAGTATGTCATTAAAAGCACACAAACACTTAACAAATGTATATGTTGACAGTTTGTATTTAATACAGTATAGCTTGATTCAATAGTCATACGAATGATAAAGTAATAGGTTATAATAAAACAAATATAAAATTAATGTAGATAACTGTATATCCTGGGTAATCGTATGAAAACAGTTGTTGAATACAATAGAAAAATAAAATAGGGCACATTTTGCGTCCACCATTGAAAGGAAAAATAATTCTAATGAAAAAAAATGAGAGTGCATGAGGATGGCAGACTTAAAAATGCTTCACTACAAGCAAATTCAATATGAATTCTGTAGTAAAGAACACTTTTTTTTTTTCACCCAGCAACAACATAATGCAACGTATGACACAGACACTCAGTTTTTGTACATGTACTCTATAATAATGGCAAGATACTGGGACCAGATGAAAGCACGGATTACAACCACAGTCTGTAGAACTTAAAGAAACACAACAACAATGAAAATATACTTCAGACAAGATTTCTGACTCTCAAGTGCCCAAGAAGTACTTAATCGGGTGTAGGCACAGATTTGTGCATGCTTCTTCAGCTATTCTGTCTTTAACTTGTGGTTCCCCTGTAGAATCCTCTCTATTTGTCTCATTAAAGCTCTACACAGATGTTTACAGTAAGTCCAAAATGTTGCTAAATGTTTTTATATTCAAGCGTTGCTAAATTTAACAATCAAGTTATCCCAGCATCACATGTAGACCTACAGAATTACTATTTCGTTTTATTTGTCATCCCATCATATCGCAATGAAGTCTAATCTCAGATCACATCGGGAATAATTATTTAAAAGTGCTAAGACATGATTTATGTAAAAAGAAAAAAGTATTGCACTACTCGTGAGGTCTTAACTGATGACTTCCACAGATGTACACAGACGTACGCTTCAGTTGGCATAGTCACTTTAGACTGCTCTAAATGTGTGTGTGTGTGCATGTGAGTGGGCACTGAGCAACACATTCCCACAATCGCTAAAGCATGATGGCACTGCTAGTGAGCAAAGGCGGCCAGGCACTGGTCACTATCTGTACTGCAAGTCAGGAAATCTACAAATATTCAGGAGAGATGGAAGGTCTGGGGTTCAGTGAATACATTTAGGAAAAAAAACAAAAAAAACTAAAGATGAATTCACATGGACAGCGATTTAATGAGTGATCACAGAGAGGGGAAGAGTACAACCTGATTATCTTGGATGTGCTTTAATTCCTCTTTCCTGCCATTCTGGGGGATTTACTGAGGCAGAGGAGAACGAATCATGCAACCTCCTGGCAAAATACTTCTTCACTGAATTGTTTTTTTCGGCACTATGTTTGGAAAGTTTCACCTCCTTGTGTTCAGTATGACACTCCTGAGACTATGCAGAACTAGCTCGTACCATCTTCACGTGACCCATATCGTATGCTGAAAAGGCACTACAGTGACCACAGTATATCCAGCACACAGGAGGTGTAAAAACTTACCCAACTTACCCTAAATTTTTTACCCTAAAATCACCAGTAAAGTTAAACCCATTACTGTTGCGTGAAAGTGGTGATCAAGCTTGCCGATTGGAATAAAAATTGTTTCATGTAGGAACATTTCACCCCAAAACTAAAATTGAGTCAGTTTCTTTCCCAGTCTTACTTGGACCTCAAATGCAAAAGAAAAAGCATAAAAGTTTGCCATTGTAGTTCCATTTCAGCTATATTCAAAATTAAGTTAATGCTTACTTCGTGCATCTGACCTAGATATTTGTCCGTACGTGCACAGAATTTGTATGACTATGAGGTAGTCATTTGGCTATATATATGCTATCACTTTTTCCACATAAGTTCCATGGAGAAAAGTAAAAAAAGCCTTTGCTTTGCTATCGTTGGCATTTAAGGCGACTGCTTAGATTAGACTGAAATGTAATTTAAAATTAAATTAGTTGCTATGCAGTGTTACAACCTTAATGGTGCAATATCAATGACATGGCCACTCGTGGAATTCATACTCAACAACAAATACTTGGCCCAATATCACCTGAGTAACTTAACTGCTGCCAACAGTAGCTGCCGTTAGCTAGTTAGCTCAGTTAGCCATGCGGCTAGCCATCTGTTGGTTGGTATTAACACAGCTGACACAAGAGCTTTGAACCTGGGTGGGCCAGGGCTAGCATGCTAAACATTACAACATTTAGTTAAGTCTTGAATGCTTTCAACCAAAATTCTTCCATGTTGCACCTTTAAGTAGAGTTTTAACTAATGAGGGATGAGTAGATACTGATAGAACTTTTATTTTGGGGTGAAATACTCCTTTAAGTTCCCCTAAACAATTCATTCAAGTGTCAGAAAAACAAACAAAAAGGTAAATGAAAATGATCCCAATCACTTCACCCAATGTGCCTGACCACAGAGCCACAGAACTGCACAACACAAGAGCAGTTTGTCCTCGCTGCCACATACTTTACGAGATATTGTTCAGCGACAGAAACTAAATGTCACATTGTTGGAAGCAAGAATGTTAGCACGTTGAAACATCTTAATGTCAACACTCAAGACTTTTCTTGTCACTGTCCTGTCTTGGTCTGGCTTGCAAATGGAGAATGGCATAGTTTTCAACAGACAACTTCTGTGAGGAAGTTTAACTTTCCTGGGCTCACTAATTGGTCACACAACACAGCTCGGGGTTTACAGACTGACTGCAGAGATCTCAGGGTTCATGGACTGGTTTGGGAAGTCAGGGCTGAAGCTCACTGATTGGTCGGGAGCAGGCCCTGCCGTTGGGCGTGCTCCAAAATGGCATTGTAGCAGAAGTAGTACTGGTCCGGGGTTTGAATGCTGAAGGCCCTCTGTGTTCTCATGCGTCGCACCGTCTGGCACACATTGAGTGAGCCTACGTCCTGTAGCTGGGACAGACAGATGTCCAGGGCACAGAAGGTACCTGCCGACAACAGGGGTCGTTAGCAGTGACACTTAAAAATGAAAGGACTGTTTACAACAAACCACAAATGCCCTCTTATAGTCTTCAAACAATATGTAGATGAAGACATAATGCCAATAATCATACGTCAAGCTTGTGGAAAAATACAACCTCGGGACCTCACCTGTTCTTCCAATCCCTGCACTACAGTGGACCACCATTGGGGGCCCCAGTGGGTGGCCCGTCCACTGAGGTCCCAAGGCCTTCACTGTTTTCCTCTGTTGCCTCTTCACAGCTCCCAGGAAGTCGATGAGAGTCACTGCTGAGGTGGGAACGCCGTAGTCAGGCCAGCTGAGGTACTGGAAGTGACTCACTTGTCTCTGTTCACATGTCTGAATGGATACGAAAATATTTTTAGTTTAAAGCTTGTTTTACATTTGTGGCCACTTTTAGTTGCATTGCCCTTACAAAGCTGTCTTGATAGTGATTTTCCCCAGTCAGTAATGTGTTTTTCTGATATTCCGACAGGACATGAACGCACCATTAACTTAATTCAGCTTAGCATAAAGTAAAGACTGGAAACAAGGGGAATCGGCTCGCTTGGCTCTGTACTAATTAACGCTGTACACAGAAAGGTAAACATTGTAGTTTCATAGAGAGTTATGTGCTAGAACTATTTCTTGGCTTGAAGCGGGGACTTCCTGACATCTTTGCTGGATTCCTGGCTACTTCATGGTGATGAAATGGCACCATGAAGTCAAGAAACAGTTCCAGCAGGGTTCCATGAGGAGAAGGACGTCTGGGCTACATTACTTATCTTGCTTCCATCTGACCCAGATAAAGAGAGGAAAACATATCTCACAGGAGAAACTTCCATCTATCTATCTTTGACTCTACTATGCATGTATTTTCCCCGCGTTGTTTGTTGACAAACTGAATACTGCTGCTGTTTGAAAAACCTCCCCACATATTCTCTCAGTGGTCCATCTGTGTACCTCAGTGTTGTGCAGTTCAAGGGTGGTGTGGTTGTAGTGGGTGTGGTGATCAACCCTTTGGTTAACCACTGCCATATGGCCATAGACCTCCTGCCCCCCTTCCTCCAGAGGCCAATACTGCCCACACTTCCTCCGGCTGCCCTCATCTGTCCTGCAGCACAGAGACGATTACATATATTTAGCACACAGTTCCAATCCTTACCAAACTCATGAAGGCAGCCCTTTTTATCTCAACAATCAAGAATGAATGACTTTCACAAGAATCTACTCAAATTACCTGGTTGTCATGACGATAACGAGCACGTTCTGTTCCCACACCATTCTCCAGAAGTCACTGTAGGTCTTTTCCAGTGGTCCTAACACAGTTCAACAAGAGACGTCAGTCAATACTGCTGTATGCACCTTTAAGCACTTCCACTACATCCACCAGCTTCGACTGTCAGAGTGAGAAGTTCACCCTTGATGTCTTCAGCCAAATAGTACTTAGAAGATACTGGAATTTATGGACACACACTCGTGGTTTATGTTCTGCATGTTCATGTTTCACAGATAATCTCTGAATGTTCTTAAGTCATGGTGTACCATAAGGTTCGGTACTTGGTCAAATGCTAATGACCATTAAACATTCCTTCTTTAAATATTGTGTGGATCAACAGGTTTCAGGAAACCCAAACCCACACCAGGGTTCACCTTTTGATCACAAATGAAATTGAATACATTTCATACATTTTGTTGTTCTTCCATTCTTGGCAAACATTTCACGTCACCATCTGTATATCTATAAAAAGAAATGAATATTTAAGTGTTCCAGAGAACCATCCAAAGAGCGTCATCTAAAAATATCTGGCAGTTGTTGTACCTTGAGTACCAATGTATGCATTCCTCTGTTTGTAGCCGTCCATGAAGCTCGCGTTGATGTAGTCTGATCTCTGTGGGAACAATGAAACTTTGTCATAAAGATGGCAGGACCCCTTGCAAAATCTGAAGCGTATCTTCATGCCAGTTCAAGAAATCACTCAAAGTGAATAGCGCTAAGATCTGAATGAGATTGTCTCAGTTGTCCTACATGGGGCTGAAGGGGTATTAAATAATAAAAAACAACAGATTGAAAATCCGTTGGTTAAACTCTCCCTGGCTGGACTAATACCAGCTCGCTTTGTGAAGCTGGACTACTGGCAGCGTGGTAGCCTTGGCAGCTGAGAGTGACCATGAATGGAACTGGCCGTCTTTTTTCTTTTGATATTAATGACACATGTAATATTTAAAAAAGCACCAACCTCATTCCTTCTGGCTTTCAAACGAACTCTCGTTTGATCAAGGCACAGCACATCTCCATAGCGATTCTTCTCCTGATTGTAGACTGATCTACAGACAAATAAGAGAAAAAATTACCAATGACCCTTAAGTCTTGTATCCAATGCTTCAAAATGACAAAAGTAAGCCTGATGTCCCAGGTTTGCCCCAGATGGCATATTCTAATTACTTGTTTTGTATGGCAAACATTCCAAATATATTGAATTTACCATCTTAAACAACAAAGACAAACATATCCACATATTTGAGAAGATAAAGCGCCGCAAATTGTGGCATTGTAGCTTTAATTCATTATCAAATTAGTTTCAGATCAACTTTTTGTTCAGGTCTAATCCATTCATTGTTCATCATTTGTCTACATCTGCCACGTTTGTCAGCTTAGGTCCACGGTAATTAGTCGCCTGTTGAACACAAGAAGCCTAAACTAGGACAGATTTAGGGTCTAACAGTTTCCCTGGCAAAAGTAAACAAAAGATGATAAGCAAGACAACTTTGTAATATATACCCAAGTCTTTAGCAGTTCTATTCTATATCTCTGCTGTAAACTCACTGTGCACAGTGAAAGGTTCCAGGCGGCGGTTCTTTGCGGAGCTCCTCATACTCTTGATGGATGCCCGAGCGCTGGAGCCTGCCCAGGAGTGTCAGCAGCTCCTGCGGGCGCATGGACTCCGGTCCGGGGACATGAATGGAAGCATCTTCCACTGGGATGCCCACCAGCTCGTCCACTGGGTCCACGCGGCCGTTCTGGCCCGCCAGTAGCTGCTGGTTCCAGCTGTACGTTTCCAGTGGCAATAGGCCTCCAAGGTGCTGGGGGAGACAGTCTCTGGGGAGGTGTTGGCGCAGCTCGGCCATTTTCACCATCTGGACCTGGAATTAGAAGAGAAAGGGGTCGACAGGAGCCAATATGGGTACATTTCATGCGAATACCTATGCTCAACATGTATCTACGATGTGAATACTTTATTTTATGTTGAAGAGTATTTGTTTAGTTTATTCTTGATTGCATTTATATTCGTGTAGTAATTTACAGAAAGCCATCATTTGACTTTGTCCCTACAGAAATCCATACTAATGAAATTCTTCTGGCACAGTAAGGTGGAGGTGTGATCAACTTCAGTGAACATTTCGGGGGTACACATGAGGCAGCAGCGTAAATCAGTGGTTAGAGAAACTCACACCAATCAAATGATCACTTACAAAAATCAATGGCTCTGAATTGCCTTCTCACTCATTGTACACCACTCCAGATAAACTAAACAGACTCTTTCAGAACTCTTGATAAGTGCAAGTGTTGCAAATGAGCAAAGAGCCTCTGGATTTACCCTCTCTCTGAGTTTCTCCTTGAGAAGCAGGCTGAGCAGATTGTAGGGCACTCGAAACCAAACGGGAGCCCCGACAATCAGCACCTTCTTCAGCCTGGCAGGGAACGCCCCCTGGTGGAGAGAGGACAGCACAACTTAGAAGAGACCATCAGTTATATCACGCATCAACAGAACTTGTTTCACCCTCGCTTGTTATTCAAGTGTTTTTATTAAGTTTCTACCACAGAAACTGTCAAATGCGATGCAGATCAACATATCACATTGAGTGATTGAGGAACTGTTGACGAAGCAAACAGAACAGTTTCTTTTTGTGTATGTACTTCAAAAAAGCAGAGCAGACATATCATGTGCCAGTTGGTTTGGTTTGAGATAAAGAGGGATCCTCAAAACAAGACTTGGCCTGTGTTTTCACATAAGCTCACCCTCTTTTAGTTAACTAGTCCTTGAAAACGAACATGGATATGTACACTTTCTGCAACTCATGTTGTAGTGCTCCACATCAGCATGTATTGACTGAAAATGATGAGCACAACTCAACCACTCAAGTCAAGTCTTAGATCAGCATGTAATGCTGAAATGTCTCCGTTATTGACTAGATGACATGCAACTAGAACACTTAGGTGTAGGCCTACTTGCAGGTACCTGCCAAAAAAAAAACCCACCACTCTTGAGTATTACACAGTCCACAGTAACGCCACAGTTATGTATTAACCTGGTCCTGGAGAGGAGTAAATAAGTAGGTAGATCAAAACCTGTGAATACTACACCGTTTCTCAGCTGCATTAACCTCAATAATAGTCTTTGTTTGGCAACTTTTGTTTGGTTCAAACATTTAATGCATCTGTAATTCCAACCTTGAGCAGGTTCAGGATCTTCTTGCTCAGGTCCAGCTCAAAGTTTGTGTAGTTGGAGCCCGCCATGTCGTAGATGAACACCAAGCCGTTCCTCTGGGTCTCAAAGCTGTGGGCGAACAGAAGATCAGGCCTTTGCGTTAATGTTTTGGATATCTTAACAAATGGGTCAGGTTACAGCTTACGTATGCAGCAACACAGGAAATGGAAAGCATTATGAAATACGGGAAACACTTCAAATACAGCATGGTTGCCGTGGATGTTTAGGACTCCCTAATGGAAAACTGACCTACTTGGAGAATATTTTAATATTCTAGTGAAAAACATGGCTGCCAAGTATCGATCAGATGACAGATAGCAATTTTTTTTTACAACTTCTTTTATATTCAGGCTACAAAAAGCCACTGTCGTCACCTTTCCACCGCCCGATCCAGGAGGTAGAAGAGGGCCTGCAGCACCACATGGTTGCCTGTCTTGTTTGGGTGATGAAGCTTGGCCGTATACAAGGCAATGGAGGCCCCTGATGGGTCCCGTACACTCTGTAATACACAAAACTAACAGGTTATACCAGCATTCAAGTTGGTGTCACAAATTTACACGCTTTTCACTTCCAGCTCAAACTCCCTGTACAGAACTGATGACGACATCAGCAGTGGGTTAAATCCTTTTTTTTTTTTTGGCATCCCTCAGTTCTCCTGAGAAAGGACGCTATCAGGGCTGAAACTAACAATTATTTTCATTACTGATTAATGGTTTCGTCAATAAAATGTCAGAAAAACATGGCAAATGCTCATCCTGATTTCCCGGAGCCCCAAGTGAGGTCTTCAAATAGCTCCCTTCTGTCCAGCCAACAGTCTCAAAAAACTCAAAGACTTTTCATTTACTATCATAACTGACAAAGCAGCAGTTCCTTATAGGCTGGACCCAGAAACATTTTTTAACATTTTTGCTTCAACATTTAATCGATTAATCTACTAATCATTGCAGCTCTAGTGCAATGTGTCACATTTCTGATAAAAAAAAAACATTTGTATTCTGAAGGTTTAATCTCTCTTCGTCGTTTCTCCTTTCCCAGTAACTGTGACCTAATTTCTCCCAAAATGCATGAATTCTAGGAAGAAAACGTTACCAGGAGGAGACATGTTTTTCGAGGAAAGTCATGTGGTACTTTTAACCACTTGACTTGAGTTTAAAGTGTGACAAGGAGGCAGCCAAATGGAAGCTGCACAGAAAAAAAAAAAGAAGAGCAATGACCACAGGGGGGCACTTCAGTTCATGTGCTGGTTACTGGCACGGCGCCAAAAAGGGCTGTCGACGATTCAACAGGAGGAACAATTCTTGTCGAAAATGATGCTGCAGGTCTTATGGCTCCTTTTTTTGCTTTCTGAGACACAGAACATATATTTCATGTCAGACCTGATCAGTTTGAAGGCTGCTGGTGTCAGAGGAACTGCAGGCTCCTCACTTGAATGAAGCCACAGACCAAACATACAGCGACGCGGCCCCTTTGTAAGCAAATAAGCCTGTGTTCTCGGGCAAAGGGGCTAAAAATACCTCAGACAGGATATGAAGCCCACTGCTGAGGCTGGAGAACTCCGACGTCAGACAAGAGGATGTGCAGCATCAATGCCACTGTGGCACGTCAATGGGGAAGGAAGAGGGGAAGCGACAGGAGAGTGTGTTTGTGTGGGCGTTTGCTGATCGTTTACGGTTGTGATTTGGCTGACAAAAGACTAAATTTATCTGGCACAGGATATCCACATGGCACATCAGTCTGTCAATAACTTGCACCCAAAAAGGACCCTTAAAACTCAGAGTTTTTGTTTTTGTGAATAAAAAATGAGCTCCTTACATTAACAAGTTCTTTGAAGTGCAATTTATTGATCCACAAAGCAGGCTGCTTCCCTGACAGGTCCAGAAGGAGCTATGTTTAACTCGAGGGGAAAAGGAAACGCATCCAAAGCAAGACAACCCAACAACTGTAGCGTGTTAAACAGGGAATGTTACTAGAACTATATCGACCTTCGTTCAGAACAGACAGAACTGTACTGAATCCACAATCAGAGAGGCAGCATTTTACAACAACAACTTCACATGAAACCTGAGGATCAACAGCCAAATAAGGGAAAGTAAGCTGAAACGGTAGAAATACCAAAATTAACAATGCCTGTCTCACCATGCCTGTGGCGCAAATCTTTAAAAACAGGTCACAAGTATACAGTGTCAGTTTTAAGAAAGGCTCAGTAGGTTCCTAAAAGAGCTGCGCACTGTAGTTTGTAGCAAATGTTATTCAAACAGGAATAAATGGTGCATTTTGGTGCTCGAGTTGGCATATAATCTGTCTCGCCTGTTATGTTTTCGGAAGATTCTGGACAGCAATGGAGAACAAAAGGAAGCGTATCAAGTTTTGGACACACAGATTAAAAGGATTAATTCAGTTGACTTTGGTCTTCTAATTTTGTTTGTTTTGTTTGGATTATAGAATAGTCCTATCATATGGCTGGATGTCTGGCTCTGGACATTTATTATGAAAATGCTACATGTTATATCTTTAGGAGACTCTTACCAACACAGTGAACTTCCCACTGAGCAGCTCTGAGCGCAGAGGTTCTTCCTGAGGCTGAAGTCTGACGATTCCTTCTTTAAGACGTGTTTCCTGCAGAAAAACAGAGCACAGCAGGTGAAGTCAGGCTGTGGAGTGTGACTATAACAGGCTGTCAACTCTGAGGTGGATTCCTCCCTGTGAACAATGGAGAATTACACGCCCCACTTTCCTGCCAGGAGGATCCCCTCTCTACAAGGTTTCCATTCCTTCTCTCTGAGGCTGCGTGGGAGTTTCTTGAACTTGTTTTTAGGGCCAAACATGGGGAGGAGGTTTTTTTTCCCATTTACTGTTGTATTTACTATTTCTTTCTTTAAAACAATACGAACTCTTAACTGTGATTAAACAAACCTTACCCTAAATATAGGATGAACCTGACCTCCCAGGAGGTGTCATGAAACCCAAAATAATTTCCCATCATTTTACTTACTCTGCTTTTAACAGAGGGCTCGGTTTTTCATACAGACTTTTGCACTTGATTGTGGCATTGAGCTAATCGGCTACCCCAGGGCTAATGCTAACTACAAAACAAAACATGTATTTGTTCATGTCAGGCCCTGCTTACATGACCAACCACCTCACTTTGAATGCCAGCTTGGCCTGTTTGCACGTCCCCCACCGCCAAACATGCACCTCACTGGAAACTCCCCCCCTTTTGTTTGTTCGGACAAATTACTTGTACCCGGCCTGTGTTCCTGGTGCTGACGCAGCATTAAACTGAGTTAAATGAACTGTGGCGTGGCAGGGGAGACTAATCCTTTTCAAAGTCACATTCGAGGCTTTCATAAATGAGTCGCGTTTATGCAGGCCAACTACTCATTGGAGAATAAGAACCCACCTTGGTGATTGAAGCAACTTTGCTCTAAAAAAGGTAGGTGGTAAAATCCTGCCACGTCTTGAAGCTATTCAGGTCATTATAGAGTCTGTGCGAGATGTCTGGGAACTTTCCGTTAGCTGCAGTGGATAAACCGTAGCAGATCTGAGCAGATAAATCCCACTTTGCATGTTCAAATTTGGCCAGAATTGCAATTTAGAGCAGTGTAGACCATTTAGGGAGAAAATGAGACATTATCCTCAACTCCCCGGTAGTTTGGAATTGACTCGGAGAAGAAGGTCTTGATTATGTTATTATCTAAATGTTATTTTGAGATCATAAAGTAAATGAGACCTGCAGGCCCTGCCCCCGGAGGCTTCCTCTTGATCATCATTTTCTGGTTTGACAGTAATAATATCACCAAGGTCACCGACTGCTATTTCTGAGATATTTAGGGAACAGACATCTTTTTTCTGCTACATTCGATTATAATCTGTCGTCAGCAAGTCCTCAGACTGCTCTTATCTTGTTCTCTGCTGTGGTGCACAATAAGGTGGCCTCTCAATGTCCAGTAGGGTCAAAATCCTTTGTTATACTATTTCTTCCATTACAAATAACATTAGCTTTACAGTTTGAGTGAAAAGTTGAATCTTTGAAAAATGTCCATGAATTTCAGAGTATCTAAGTAGTCAGCATGTTCCCCTTTTGCTTTAATGGCAGCATACACTGCAGCTGGCATGGACTCCACGAGCTTGTACAGACCTTGCTGACGCCACAGTCACTTGTCCTCGACCCAAGTGAACATAAATGGGGGCACTTGATGACTGAGAAAGCCAGGCTGTCTGTGACATCACAAGAGGCTTTGCCATGACTCATCTTATCCCAGCATGACATGACAGAGTTACACAGTTCTGTGGAGTCCATGCCAGCTGGAGTGCATGCTGTCATTAAAGCAAAAGGGGAAATTACAAAATACCTGATTATAATTGGCCCTCAGTAATTCCTAAGACTGCACTTATCTTTTTCCCAGCTGTGGCACAAAATCAGGTGACCTCTCATACAGTGGGTCAAAATGCTTCTATTTTTATGATATAAGCTTAACAGTTTGAGTGAAAAGGTGAAACTTCGAAAAAATGTCCATACATTTCACAATATTTATTTTTTATGTCCCCCTTTTGCTTAAATGACAGCATGTACTCAAGCTGGCATGGACTCCACAAGTTTCTGTGAAACTTTATGACTCATGTTATCCCAGCATGATTTGACAGTGTTCAGTAAAAGTTCTTGCAAAAAGCTTGGCTTTCTCAGTCTTCAAGTGCCCACATAAATGTTCAATGTGGTTCAGTCAGTGCAAGCAGTGTGGAGTCCATGCCAGCTCGAGTCATTCAAGCAAAAGTGGGACATACCAAATACTATGACATACCGAAATTAGATTTAACTTTTCAATCTTGAATTATTAGGCTTATATTATCATTTGTAATGAAAAAAATAATGCAAATAACAAGTATTTCAACTAACGGCCTCAGACTTTTGGACCCTACTGCAGATATACATACAGCTGCTTTAGATAAACTCTAATGCATGTTTTTAAAATGGTTTCAATTCTCTGTTCTCCAAAAGGCGGTGGCTAAAAGCCTAACAAACAAACAAACAAACAAACAAACAAACAAACAGGAAACAAAAAAGGAGAAGAACAATCTTCAAGAATGTTGCTACATGTTGGAGCTGCTCAAAAACAGCCCAAAACTAAATTAGCCAACGTACAGAGAATCCACGTGTCGACTCTTATCAGCCATACATTGGAAAATAATCAGCTTCATCAATTTTGTTTTGCACGAGGGCTGTGAAACTTCATGTTCCTCATTTACTCTGACCTCATAACCTCAGCTGTACCAACCAATGAACACTTATTTCGTGATAAGCTCTGTGCTGCTCTCTGGGAGGCTGAATAAGCCTGCATGCTGGCTTAGAGACATCCCCTCCCAGTGTGTGTGTGTGTGTGCGTATGCGTGCGTGCGTCTGGCTCCGGGGTTTTGATGCATCTGTTCCAGCAATCTCTTACTTGGCTTCTGAAGACATGTATTCAATGAAAAGGCCTCGTGTTCCTGTGCTGTGGGTGTAGTGAAGTGTGCCTCCATGACATCTACCTTTCTACCTCTGGGTCGGCCTCTGTATTGTTCGACCGCTAATCTTTCGGTGCAAATAGGTTTCAAATGCCAAATGTGGCAGATATAATGACGACTGTAAGATGTAACATCATATGCCATCTTGATTTTAGTCATTGTCCTTTGTAATATGTCACCAGTTATCTCTGTTCATCTGAAATCATTTGAAAAGATAGTAAAGTGCAGTTACGTGTCACAATCGTCCAAACAAGAGGCTCGTATTTTACAATAAATTGTGGAAATAGTGACTGACTTTTAGTGTGATAAGCAAGAAAAACAAAGCAGACACATTGTTCCACTGTGGGTGTAGATTAGTCTGATAACATGAAACAGAAAGTGTGTACACTGATGAGTTATGTGTTTCCAGAAAACTGGAAACTATGTTTTCACCAAAACAACCCGAGTTATAGCTGAGACGAGTTTGCCCCTTCTGGCTCTCTGATAGGTCAGAGATATCAAAGCGCCTAGGTTTTGGGTGTTTGTTGGCTTTGGTGGAATCTGTGGACAGAAACCAGAGCTTATGCCTCGAGCATCACTGTCCCCGAGGCCACGCTGCCTTGACCCACTTATGAGAAAGAAAGAAAAGGTAGAAGCATTTGATGAACAACACCTTTTTGCATGGTAACAGGGTTATGTATTCTGGCTTTGTGATATTCACAATTTTAGTCTAACAGAGCGGAGTATCAAATCTCATAAACACAGAGTACAACCAAAAATGTGTGGGTAAACATTGACGATTTTGAATGTTTAGACTTCTTTACTTATTCTTTGCACAACTTTTCTCGCATCAAGTTCTTCAGTGATGGAATGTAACTAAGTACTTTAACTCAAGTGCAGTACATTAGTACATATTTGAGTTACTACTTATTCGATTATTTCCATTTAAGGCAACTTTACAATCATATTTCCATCCGAGATGTAGTGGACAGAATTTAGTTACAAGTTAATTTTCAGTTACAATTTTCCATTGCCTCTTTGTCCAGTTGAATTTGGTGATTTTTAAGTGTTTTTTCTGGGTTGAGAACATTTTCCTACTTCTTGAGTGAGATCAACTATTCAAAAACTTTTTCTAAGATCAGCTGGAAAATGCATCGTCACAAAGCTGAAAACAGGCTGTTTCTCTGAGCTCGTGAGGAGTTGACTTTTCAGAGGTATGTGGCTCTCACAAGACAGTGATCCTCCAAACATAGGATTATATAATAGAATATAATTAACTGTTGTAGATTAAACAATCCAACAGTATATAAAGAGGTTAATATTTCCTTAAACCAGGAACCATTTTCTGCAAAACAACAGTACATTTTGTTTATAACTAAAATGCTTTTACTTGTTTTGAATCCTGTACTTTTACTTGTATTAGAGTGTTTTCAGTGTGTTAGTAATACTTTTACTTGAGTAAAGTATCTGAATACTTCTCTCACAAGCTTTTAACAATGATGCATTGATTTCTGCACATTTTTCCAAATGACAAAAATAGATTTAAAATGTTTATATATCCGAAACTAAGGTGCAAAAAAAATAAAATGTGTCTTGACATTAGCACTTCAATTCAAGTATTGCATTGTTGTCGAAATGCTAAAGTTTCAAAAGACACCCAGGCTTCGAAGAAGCTGACTTTACTTTCTAATTATTTTGAACTGTCCCATTAAAAGCGGCAACCTCCAGTGTCAACCCGATGGGAATGATTTAGAGTTTTTAGAACTCGGCCTAATGTTCTCAGAGATGGACACATTTGCATATTTATAATTACCAAAATTTGCTCAACTAAATATTGTGACCTAGTGTGCAGTCCGTAGGGGTTTATAAAGTGATTATAGTGCGAGCTGCCCACTTGGTCAGCTAATTAATATGCTGACATTAAAAAATTAAATCTCAGTAGCAAAATCCAACACCCACATGCGGAGCGGCCACCTCCATGCATCTTATGTCCTCTTACCCTATAGCTGTGGAATAGCTCGATGGCCCGAAGGACGTCAAACTTGCGAGCCATGAGGAACTTGACGGCCAATTCCCTGGACAATGGCGACACTCCATGCTGACTGGTCCACTTGTTGATTTCCTCCAGAAACTGCCTGGTAGCCTGAAACAGACACAGATGTGGTCACAAACTTTGTACTCACATAATCGAAAAGGTCAAAGAGGAAGGAAGTGAAACTGGGCTTTAAACTCGATACATCCTCAGAGGAAGTGCTATCTAAAGCCTCGCAGAATATTTGATAATGTTATGGCCTGGTGAGACGTTTCTATGATGGCGTTTCACATGCTGTTGTATAGTCTGAAGGTTGAGCGGAGCCTTGCTCGCAATGTGTGAACTGTAATTTGTGCAGCCATCCATAACGATGGGTTTCACACAAGTTATTTCTCAGTTTTGCTGGTTCATCACGTGTGTTAACCACAGCTATCTTGGGGAAAGTTTGGGCACTTTCTGGAAGCCATGAAAAAAAGAAATTCAGTGAATGGTTGCATTAAAATGAACAAGGAGTGACACATGTAAATGGAGGGTTTTGTTCAGTAAGAGGAAACTTCCAGTTCAGAGTGAACAAAGTGAGTGAATGATAAAGAGGGGGGGAGAAAATGGAATCCTGCTGGAATGGTGTTTATGACATGACGCTGCAATAATGACAGGGCAACATCCTGAGACTGTTAATTGTAGTTGGCAAGTGCTGAGGCATCAGCTAATAAAGCAGTTCTTCATTGGCAACAACATAAATTATGTTTTCCGAAAGGATGACACAGGTGGCAATGAAATTAATAGGGTTGCAAGTTTGATTTGTTTTCAGAACACAATTCAGGTTTTCTATTCCAGTTCACCTGGACGATGATGATTAATTGCCATCACAGGCATTAATGGCCAAAGCTTTCACGTGTCACGCAATAACTGAACCCCTTTATAAAATGTAAAAAACGTAGCAAGACAACTGTTTGTTGAGAAGTATTTAGTTTAATATAAAAGCTAGGGTTGGTAAGTTATTCTAGATGCATTATTGGTTGTGTTTGTAGAAAAATCTCTTAACATCTTGACATCAATCTATAAATCAAATGTTCTGAAAAATAAAATAACTGATTTTGCATGAGTAGAGACTTCCACTAGGCTTGGCGGATATGTTGCTTAAGCTATTAGCGAGCTGCTTTGCTCAAGATTGGAAGAGAAATTGCAGCCAAATTGCAGAACTACCTTGTTAGCTTGACAGTGGTGAATGCTAACAAAAAACATATTCATTGTGTTTTCACATGTGAGTGAGACACGAGGTCGTTGGATACAGTTAGCGCCTGAGCCTGAGGCTAACGTTTTCACAATGCACACCTACAGCAGCAAGCAGTAATTTTCAAGCCAGAGGTATGTTTGTTGATACCACAATCACATAAACACAAGAAAAATAGTCGTCACAGAGTTGTTTGTGTATTTTTAGTCTAGCAAAGCTGAGAGGGTGCGTGGAACATGGCCAACTAACCGCCCAGTTGGCTAGTGTGAGCTACAGGGCAATAGTTTTCACAATTTAGCCTTTTCTTGCTAGTTTCTACAAACTCCAGCTTTAAGTCTAGCTAGATTTTTTGCAATATGGAGGCAGCAGAAACCTAATATTTGTAAAAAAGTGTTGGTGAAGTTTCTTGCAGATACAGAAACATTAGCATTAATTTAGGCTCCGTTTCTGGCCACCTAGTGAATATAATCCAATTTTCACTCTTCTTTTAGCTCTGCTTTGGTCTCCACCAACTCACCAAATCGGGCTCTTCAGCCACTGAATGGACCTCTTTGTTCACCAGCAAGTGGCTAACTGTGTCGTCTGCCATTTGGTGGCGGTAAGGTAAGCATACGCTCAGTTTATATAGCTTTCACACTGAAAACAGCTGCCTGTGGTGACTGAAATTAGAAACCAAGGATAAAGATGCAGGCTGTCAAGGCAAAGTTAGGTTAATTAATTAACAGTAAGTTTGCTAGCTTACACTGTTAAATCAAACATAATGTTACTGATCAAATTCATATCATACACTACACTTGTAATTTGAAAATGGTGTTTACCATAGAGGCCTTCTCCACATCTTGTGAATAACTTATGCATGTAGCCAGCAGTCTTTCAGAGGCTTCCTGTCCCCTCTGCTCTTATTATACTCTCCCTCAGGAACCCACCCCACCACCCTCCGCACCCGCAGAGTTAGCGAGTCAGCACCCAGTGAATCGTCAAAAGGCGACAGAGGAGGCAGTGAAAGCTCACACTTTAAACACAGGGTTCCGCTTCTCTGCCGAGCCACAGCGGCGGAGGGGCAGGCGAGGGAGACAGGAAGTCAAGTTCTGGGAGTCCACGGCTCTTTAGGAATACAAAACGATCACTGACGAGTGCTGAGCCTAAGGACAGGATGCCACTGTCTCCCCTCAGGAAAGCCAGTGCTTTCACAGACAGGAGCAGCTTCTGCTCTGTTCAGATGCCTTAACATGCAAGGGATGAGGGATGATTGCACCTGACAGGGCTGACGTCGTTTCATATCCAATTCTCATGGGGAGAAATGTGGAGAGGCGCTCTTAGGACTCTGAGCTTTTCTGTGAATTAGAGAATGGATCTCTGATCTTTCTGAGCTGATTCAACAATACTGGCATAACACACTGACTTTTTCAATTGACTAGTGAATATTTCAGACCTACGATATACACACTTTGCTCCTACAATGACGTATTTGATGCAATATAGTGTTTTAATGTGCCAATGGAGAAATTCATAGGCTATTCTAAGTCTGGTATTTAATCTACAGGGGCATTTCAATGGTCCAACGAGAAAACTGGCATTATTTTAATATACAACTAGGTGTCTATTTTGAGTCAAGTAGGCTACAAACATGCTAAGTTTAAGCAAGGAAGTTCATTATTTACTTTTGGGAACAGTATTTGTAAATTAAAAGCTCCACTTTGCAAGCTTTCCAGTGTTTTAACCACATCTCTTTATGTCTTCGGCAGATACAGCATTCTGACATCATCTGCATGTGGACACCAGACCATAACTAGTCACAGCATTGACTCGGAAAAGGGTCTTAATCGCTGTAGACGGCAAAGAGAAAGATCAAGGGAGGTCATCCACATCCCCCGGCAGAGAATACTCTTGAACATATTACTTGAAAGGTCTGGACCCAGGCAACCTCTGACCACATGACCTAAGTGTTCCATGATGGCCCTGCAGCTTAGCCAGCTCCATTCACCGAAGAAGACAAGCGAGAAGAGTTATTTAAACATGTTTTTTGGGTAGTTTCTCCTCTCCCTTTCATCCAACTTCCACTGAGTCAGTGGGTGAAACTCGCTGTTGTTCCTGTCAAATCTTCTGAGCTAGGTGGGTGTGCAATTAATGGAGCCATTGATCTGGTTGGAAATCACAAAGAAGATGATGGCTCGGGGCCTCAGAAGATTGATGATTGGCTGAATTAAATCTTCTGTCCTTTAAATGCTGGTTCAGTTCAAATTGGCTCAAGTTGCAAAATCAAACCGTCGACTTACGAAACCAGATGGGCAGAAAATAGACCCGTGAGCCAGAGCACTGATTTGTCTTATTATTACAAAATGATTTAGTAAGATTCAGAGCTGGAAATGATGCCTTCCAATTGCTTCCTTTGCTTGACAAATGACTGAAACAATAAATCACTCAAAATACTGGACAGCTTAATTCTTTCCGTCAACGTATCGATTAGGGAGACTGCAGTAAGTGTAATATATTATGTCGACAAGACAAAAAGTCTGGATATACTTCAGAAAATGTTTTGAGTGAAAAGGTTACCAAGGATTACTTCTAGGGGTATAAATGCATATTTTATTTCCACACTTTGTAGTTGTGTGGATCGACAGCATCACTGTCTTTGTGACAACTTCAGTTGTTTATGGTCATAAGAATATTTTGGACTTTACTTAAAGAATAATACACTTTTCTGGTTCCTGCCTTTTAACAAAAAAGTCCGCCAGTACCGCTGAACGTGAGCCGTCTGCTCTTTGTTGTTGCACTGCGAAGCCTTAATCCTTTGCTGTTGGCCAAAGACAACTTCCTGTCAGATTGCTGTCAGGTACACTCGGGTTTCCAAGATTTCACTGTTCTGACAGCTGCTCTTTCTCTCTTAGCCTTTTAAGGAGAGCCTGCCAACTCCAGGCAGTGACCCTCTGTTCCTGGAGAAGCCGGTCTTGTTTGGTTTTTCTGCACTAGGGGCCATATCCGCCAGAGTGGAATTTGAGGATGAACCGGTTTGTTTTCATGATAGCACACCAGACTGCACTGGAAGACTCGCTGCGGAGGAGTGACTTATTCAATTCCTGGAGGATGCATAAATATTTGCTTGGCTCACTCCAGCTCCGATATGGAAGAAGAATTTTTCCTCAAAGTTCCTGATAACAGATTTTAAAATGCTTCATTCTGGCTCACGCTGCCTGAAAGAATCTAAATAGACTGAGAGGTCAGAGAGAGGGCATCTCTGATCACAATTAGTCTTTTTATTTTATTTTAATTCTTTACTGGTTCTGTTGACTTTACATCCTCGGTTTGTACCGAAATACTGACGCGGACACTGTAAACAAATGGTTTCTGACATTATGTAATCCTGTTTGCTGTCAGGGGTTTTTCGTCAGTGGAGTTGACAGTGAACGTCGATAACTAATTCATTAGGTTCACTGTGGCTGGGACCTGCTTTGCGGTGAGTAAGTGGATGAAGTTGTGGTTGGTTCTTCGCCAAATAGTTCTAAAAGCATGTCCACAGGTCCAAATACTGTATGTTGACCCTGCCCCGGAAAACTTGAATTGGAGAAAAGTTGCTCCAACAGGGAGGCAGGGGCTGCATCTCAAATCTTTCCCGTATTCATTTATTTACTAGTACACAAAAATGAGATTATCGTTTAAAGGTGCACTATGTAGTTTTGTGTAGAAATTTTAATCAGAAGAGAAAGATCTTCATTGATTGAGTTGTTTGTAAGCTCAAACAAACTAAATAAACAAACTCTCTTTGTTTTCATGACTGATTAAACAAAGTCACCTTTAAGGACAAGACAATTTCATACTGTTTTACTTTGTTTATACCCTGCCAACTTTCCAGCTATTTTATTCAGTCATGGAAAAAATAAAACATTTCTGAGTTTGTATTATCACTTCATTGACACTGTAAATATTAAAATTCTGAGTTTCTCCAAAACTACATAGAGCCCCTTTGATAGAGTAAAACTAAAGAACCAGTACTAAATAGAACATTTCCTCTCAGCTTTTACCGTTACCGCCTTTAAATTGTTACAATTAATGCAATTATGAGTGTTTACAGACTTACCCACAGCAACCAATGTTGTTTTTCTTTTTTACCAGCTATTCATATTAACTCCTATTATGTGTTTTGTCAACAGTAGTTTCGGTCCACTTCATGTCTGGTGTGAAATAGTGTTATATTTGCGGGAGCAGGTGATCTTGGATCTTGATTCACGAGACAAATGTGATTCTGATTTGATAAAACATTTAATTTTACACAACAGTTATATTTGATGTTTTGATAATGGGCTTTGTATTTCTGTGGTGCCTCGTGTAATCTTTTTAAATGTATTTTGGTGATTATCGAGGTGTTGTTGAACGTTCTGCATGTTTATTATTAAGGGCAGTTTGGATGATGAACCACACCCGTCATCATAGAGCTGATCTGCTTGTTGGTCTGCACGATGTATAAATGTGGGTATCGTTTTTTTGTTTGACAAAGTTTTTCAGTTTGACCCGATGAAGATGGTTTTCATCAAGCTTTCTATGTCATGGAGTAAACGTGCGTGCGTTACCTTCTTTTCACGATTTCCTAACAGCTTTGCACCTACTGTATGTAGACAAATCTTCACATTTGAGAAGCTGGAACCATTAACGTTCAGCACTTTGGCTTAAAAGCTGAACAGGATTCATTTCACCATCACAGGCAAGACTACAGTCCTGTGGGCTGTTCGCCCTTGCTTATTCAATATTTCACGAGAGTCATAACTCAATTACAAATGTTAACCCTGGCTAATCAAAGGGTCATCTTTCTTAATCATATTTACGCTATCATCCATTTCCATTTCAGAAACTGTTCCACCTACAAGCTTCATGCCGAGCTTCATCCCACCACCCTCTATTCAGGCTTTTTTATGCAACAACTGCCCACACTGTTGAATCCTTCCAGCTTCATGCTGCTAACCATGACCACACATGTTGATTATGGTTTTTATTATTTTTTTCACTGTGCAATGTTGCACACCGCAGAATGTGTTTTCTTTGTAAATATAAAAAATAGGGTTTACAATAACAACTGTGTCAGCTGCGCATGATTCTTATATTTTTATTACTGAATGAGCCACAAAAAGTTCAAATTTTCCAGAAAATGTAGGGTTTTTTCTACCATTTAAAAAAAAAAAAAAAAAAACTAGCTTTACTGTGATTGTTGCTTTTTAGGGTAAGATTTTATTGATCACTCACTGGGGAAATTCACAAATTTGATCTGCATTTTTGACCACTCATACAGCTCTATTGACCGTCCAAGTTGTGTTTTCACCAGTGGCCATTTGTTGGTTGGTTAGAAGGATTACACAAAAACTACTGAACCGATATCAACAAAACCTGGATGGAGGATGGGTCTTGGCCTAGAATAGACCCCATTAACTTTTGGTGCTGCTTCGGATAAAGGGCCCAGGATTTTTTTCTCACTTTCTTTAACACTGTAAGTTTTTCTTAAATTGCATGTATCTTGATGAAAAAAAATCAGACATGTTAAAGTATCTGGAATCTGCAAATGAATATATAAGAATAACTGTATAACTGTTGGGCTTTGGTGGAGGTATGCACTCTACTGAGTGCCATTCTGGTTCATTACTGCATTTCATTTGGATGCGTCAATGTCAGGGCGATGTTTTTTTGTTTTTTTTTCTTACATGCTGGCTTACTGGCATTACTTGTTTTTATTGGTTACCAACTACCATCATGATTCTTTGCTACAAGAATTGGTCATTAATGTCTCAGTATTGACATGCTGTCTATTATATCCAAATTCCAGCGAGACAGAGTCACGCTGTACATGGTGACTCTATTAATGTCTCAGCTAAAAGACATTCATTTGAAGGGTTATGGGAAGTCGTGGAGGGTGACTGCGCACTATAATTACACCTCGGTCGCACAGAAGGGGCAGATGCATTTCTTTATTATAATGTTTTAAGACGAGTCATGGCTGCCCAGGACATTGTCTTTCCAGTATCTACTTGATTACAGATGCTACGCTAATCTATTTCAAATATAGGACTGTTGTTGCCGAGCGGCTTCGTTCCACTTCAGCAAGTTCCATTTGGCACGGGTCGATACCAAAACAGGAAGTCAATAACGTCACTCTCTTTATTCCTCAATTTCTCTCACTACACTGCTTCCTGGGAGTAGACTCCACACACACACACACACACACACACACACACACACACACACACACACACACACACACACACACACACACACAATGCACCCAAACACCCCCCACAAGGCTGTGGATGTAATGAGGGCGTCCGGTACCCTAGCGGGGGCCCTGGCTCACACAGGAAATGGAGTAGCCAGATAAGGCTTTCTGCTGGCCAGATGATGAGAGGAGTCAGCGGGAAGAGAAGGCATGAGCCTGACCTGAAGACTGAAGAAGAAGACTCCGAATGAATTCATAAATGGATTCAGAATCTAACTGGTGAAAACTGACTGCTATTCTCCCACAGTCACTGTTCTGTGTACAGAGCAAAATGTATAAAGGCCTATTTGCTCTGCTCAGGTTAGATTTTCTTACATCTGGTCACGTTTATGCCACAGTAAGTTTGACTGGCAACATTTAAACTAAGAACCAAGATAAATGCCATCATTTACTCTCGGTTGCCTGTAGTGGTGCAATGATTAATCGATTAGTTGTCAACTATTGACTGCCAATTCCAGCCTCTAAAATGTGAATATTTTCTGGTTCCTCTGCTCCTCTGTCGCAGTAACCTGAAGGTCTTTGGGTGGTGGACAGAACAATACAAGATTGATCGACATTTTATGCCATTTACCCAACAACGAATTGATTGATCGAGAAAATGATTGACAGATTAAATCGACAACGGTGACAATTGTTAGTTGTAGCCCAATCGCTCATTGAATAAATATGAGTTTAGCAATGAAGGCTGACCTGGGAAGATTCATTAATCCATGAGACATTATACGGGTGCATAACACTAAAACTGAAATGATTATTAAGTTAATCGATTACCTATTTCTGTCAGAGTTTCTGTTTCTCAAAAGTTAATATTTGCAGGTTTTCTTACTTAACTCTGACAGTCAAACTGCAATGCACAAACATACAACTGCAACGATAGGTCAATTAATCAGTCAGTGTAAAAATGAATCAGCAAATTATTGTTTCACCTTCTTGATGACTGTCTGATGGGTGTGTAGTCTAGTCTAATCAATTAATCAGAAGATTCATGGGTGATCAAAATAATCGCTAGTTGCAACCCTACATATTTCAGATGAATGATAAACTGATAAAACAACCTGCAGTTTGGATTGAATAATTCTTGGACGAAGATCAATGTCCTGACTTGATCAGATCACTTTCACTTTTAAACCAAATTCTTTATCATTACATGTGCAGGGAATAACATCAGCAGATTTTTAGGAGAGATATCTCACATTAAGGTCAGAATAGTCAAATTAAAAAAAGGCGCACTGTGTAGTTTTGGGGAAGAAATTTGAATCGGAAGACAAAGATCTTCACTTACTGATTTTATTATGCCTAAAAACAAAGTAAATAAACAAACTGTCTCCATTGACTAAAAAAGCTTGGCGGACCCTGCCACCTTTCTAGCTTCAAACAGTGTTCTGAGGGGCTTATTTTCCTCTGAGAACAGCTTGTTTACTCACTTATTGAGAGAAAAAAAAAAGAGTTTTCATTATTCCCTCATTAAAATGTTAAAATGATAAAATATCAAAACTACACAGTGCTCCTTTAAAATGCATTTCCTCCCCTTGACATTGGTGCAAACGTGTGAATGGATGCCTCATTAAACATACTTGGATGTTAGTTCTTTCACAGCCACATCACCAGCGTGAGAGCACAAGCGGAGTTTTCTACTGTATACATTCCTGAGTGGGCCAAATGTGGAAGCCAGCTCTTGCCCCAGTGTCATGTCACGGTCCGTACCCACGAATGAACGCCAACAAAAAAAAAAGAAAAAAAAAAGAGCCGACACGGATATTTTACATCTGTTAGGGGGGCTGATGGAGGCGAGCTCGGCCTGTTTCGCAACAGCTTGAGCCGAGCCGCTGGAGAGGAACTGGCAGTGATGCAACCGGAGCAATAAAGCGCCAGAAATCGATACAATGTTTCCGCTCCGATCTCGAGACCGTTTCGCAACGTATCCATTGCGCAGCGCCGCCGCCGCTCGCCTCCGGTGCGCAACACGCAAAACGCACAGGGCCAAAGTACCTCCAGGTGGGGCCGAGGGGGCTGGAGGCGTTCGGGGCGATGTGACACAGAAAA
>OMLP01046459.1:64303-80646 GCA_900302685.1 Spondyliosoma cantharus
GGAAAAAAAAAGGGAAAAAAAAGCTTGTCAGGGCCTACCTGTTCTTCATCCGACGATAAAGTAGCTGCCATGGTCCCCGCGTAGTCTCCGATCAGCCCGTAGCCGAGGCGAGTCCTTCTCATGAAAGTGGAAGATGACGGAGATGTCTGTGCGTCTGTCCCCCCTCGTGTAAAAACAGAGGTTAGGGGTTGTCCCTGTGGCTCAAAGTTGAAGGCATCTGAAACGCTGCAGCATGAGAGCCCGAATGTCTCTTCCTTTTCTTTCTTTTTCTCCCCCTCTCTCTCCCCCTCTTCTCTGGATATAATGTTTGAGTTTGCTTCAATCTGCCATCCGAACTACACAGAAACAAAAACCCTCCGCGGATGTTGGGTTCAGATTTCACGCGAAAAAAGAAGACAGGGGAGCAGTGGGGGGAGAGAGAGAGAGAGAGAGAGAGAGAGAGAAAATGAGGACAGCACTCGACTCGAGCGAGCTTCAGACGAGGCAGGCTGTGTGCTGATCGGCTCGATGAGAAGTGGCTTCAGACCGTGATCCGCTCTTCATCCACCTCACCGAGCACAGATCACAGGGCTGCGGCTGCCCGCTGACATGAATTGCAAGTTTTTCGCCCTGAACGTCGCCTTTATGTTGTGGAGACACACACACACAGCCATGAACAACTGAGAGAGAGCGGAGGCTCTTCTTTCTGCGTGTCGCTCTACCCCCTGGTGGTTAGGAGCAGAACATGACAGAAGCTCACGACCTCCGCCTTCATTCATAAAAATAGGAAACCAAACAGGAAAATCACCATTTTAGTGTCAGTGTTGCGTCTTGAGGCACGAGGAGGAAAACCAGACTCATTTTAAACCTGAAAAAACAAAACAACTTCCTCTTAATAAACTCATCTTCTCATTTCGCTCAAAGTGTGTTTTGCTTCTTCACTCAGGTGTTTGTTACTTGCTTTTATTTTGGATGTCCACTAGAAAATGTTCGCCAAAAAGCACATTCTTTTTCTCATAGTGTCCGCTGTGCACCTCCATTCACCCCCTTGTCTGAGCGCTCTGTTCTAGTGCATGTCTCTTTAAGGCTCCCTTCCAGAAAACACTCAGTCTACTCTGATTGGTCAGCTCTCACAGGCCTGAGGCATCACCCATCGTGTTGCTGCATCTGCTCAGCTTTGCTTCCCATCTGTGATGTCATCACAATATAGAAATATATATATATACAAATATATAGAATATATATATAAATATAAAGTCTACAGAAGGAGCTTGCGGGCCTGGTCAGCCGGGGAAAGTCTTCTGCACATACTCAGTGGCCCGCATAACCAGGAAGTAAATGCAGAAGCCAGAAAACTTCTCATAGCAATTCTCATTGGTTTCAATGGGCGCCAACATTCCATCTGGTATTAGTTCTTCTGTATAAATCTATGCATCAGCTCTGACAGTATTAATGTAACCACAGCTCTGCTGAGGGCAGTGACTGTATAGTTGCGACATCACATCTTTACGGAAGTCCTGATGACTTGTTTAAAGGCACAGTTTCTGAAAACATGCTGTGTGTGCATTTCTCTGCGGCTTGTGTTTTGCTACTTTCACAGTATTTATACAGCACCTAGACCTGCTTTATGATAAAAACAGACGTGAAAACTCACTTTGTACAATATGAGACCTTTAATTTAACATTATGAGTTGCTGAATGCTTATTCACTTTCTTGCCAAGAGTTAGCTAATACAGCGATAGCATAGATACGAAGACTGTTAGCTAACAGAAAGTAAATAAGTGTATTTCATAAAATGCAGCTATTGCTATATATAAGAATTAGCCACCTGTCAAATTCATACTGAAACAGGGGACAGCAAGGCCTATCCATTGGGTGACCGCTAACTCCTGCTAACTGTAGCTGCCGTGATTAGCTGTGCATCTAGTGGTTGGACCAAGCCCCTAGGAATAGCCTTCGTAGAGGCCAAACCATGTAATTACAACATCACCTGATGCACCGAGGCCCAAAAAGACTTTTCTTCCATACGCTTACATTGTGAAAAAAAGTGGCTTCTTTTTAAGCATCACAAGCCTAGAGAAATGACTCGTTTGAATGTCAGAATGTGAGCCATTTGTTCCAATGAAATTAGGTAAGTCTGGAAAAGCTGCAAGATTAAATCATTTTAACTCCATTCCAGTCAGCCAGACAGCCAACCAGAAGACGCACACTCTGTGGGCGGCACAACATGGAAGATCCAAGTCATTTTATTGCTGGGAAGTCGAAGTTTTCAGATTTCTTAGGAATGAAAGGGGCTCATCCTCCGTCACTGTGTACTTTAAATCCCAGTTTAAGAAGTGAGCATGGTTTTGTGGCATCAGAGCTAGTTTGGAAACCAGTTTTACATTTGCGAATATTTCCACACTCACAAAATATTCAGCCTCCTTTTTAATGAGTGACAGGGGGTTAGCATGCTTTTAAGAATTTGAAGGTAACATATCAGGCAAATCATGTTTCACCATGGAATATTTTTCATGTCATGAAACATAACTGGAGCAGATCTTAAAGGAACAGTTCACCCAATAATTAAAATTCAGTCATTATCCAGGCTACTCATGCTGGTGGAAAGTCGGGTGAGCTTTTGAAGTTCACAAAACATTTCTGGGGCTTCACAGCTAAACAGCACTGTGGCATTCTCGGAAACAACTGAAACAGATTGGGAAAATCAACCAAAACAAAAAACATCAAATGGCTCCACAGAGCTCCTTCCTTGTAAGACGTCTCTGGAAGGTGTTATTTACGCCCTTATAAGTCCAAATCGTCACTGTAACTGCTGAGCTAAAATGTTATTTATCTTATTTACATCCTGATGCGTGTTCATGCTTGTGCATCCACCCAAGACATGTGTGCATGCTAATGCTTATAGCTCAGCCGCTACAGTGAAGAAAGGGTGTAAATAATAATAACTTTTAAAATCAATTTGGGATCCTGGGTCTTCCAGGGACTTGGATTCCACCGGATGAGCTGTACAGAGGTTCTGATCTTTTTTTCAGTTATTTTATAACTTTTTAAAGCCAGTCCCTATCCACTTCAGGTGTTTAGGAGAATGCTGCAATGCTGGCATTGTTTTGAGAACTACAAAACTTAACTTGACTTTCCATCGGCATGGGAGCATCGAGTTGACGATGACTGAGTTTTCTTTTCTGTGTGAACTATTCCTTTTTATTATATTGCTTATCTATCACTGTAGTCTATATTTGAAACATTCTGTACTGTACACATCTTTGCGTTAGCTATTAGTCTTCATCACAACAGCAATCTCCAAACTACAGTATCACTGTGCATTACCGATGCATGAAATAAAGTGAGAGGAAATAACTAATAGGGGCAGGTCCTCCCGTAATAGTCTGTTGCAAGAATAGCAATTTAATTAGTGAAACTCTCGACTCATGCATCCCCCCCTGGCTACATTCTTACCCGGTACAGTTTACAGGAATTGCATGACATCATAGGAAACAGAAAATACCCGACAGTACGATAAAGTCACTGTAATATGACCCATGAACACAAGGCAGGTCTCGACAGGAATAATATAGCCTGCAGATATCTTTCAGCAGGGAGGTTAGTTCAAGTGCAGGCAGGAGATTGCATTTCCTGCCAGACTATTGATGGGCTTTAATTCATACCTTGATGTGTTTTTAATGAGGCTATAAAAGTATTCTTATGTATAACATGGACTGCATTGAATTTCTCAAGGCTGTGTTAACTTTCACATCATAGATTTCTTATTATACCTGGAGATAAAGACATTTAGGCTATCCCCTTCTTCGACTTCAAGTGTCTCGGTAAGAAAAGGTCGGAAATTACAGGTACGTTCACATGCTAGGTCTATTTCTTTTCCCACAAATAACCAGACCCCACAATAGGCGAACTGTAAATAATGAGGCGTGAGAAAGTCTGACTTGAAAACCAAAGGGAAAAGGGAGTGGACAACAATAGACTTCCTGTCCAACCAGCTGACATCATGTCATTTGGGAAAATGTGATTGGTGAAGCCAGAGGACTGCCCACGTCGTGTCAACTCAGAGAAGAAGTAAAAAAACATCGAGTGCATCAAATGTTTAAGCGATGGAAGATTTAACCCATCAAACCGGTTGGTAAGATAAAGTTTTTCACAGTTATCAAAAAAAACGAAAAAAAAAAAAACTGTTTTCTTCAAGATTTTGTAAAATGCACAGTGGGTAGATACCTCTGGTTCAGCATCAGCAACTCTGGGCCCAATATAATGATTCTAAAAGGCTGCATGAAAATCTGATTTTACTGGATTTGATAAGAATGTCCTGAGAAACACATGTCGGACCCAGAGGCATATTGTTACTAATGAGGACAAGGAGGCCACTTCCTCTTACACTGAGCAGTTCTGCTAACACTAATTACTGACTGACATTAAGCATGGTGAACTATTTCAAAGTCCAGTGTGCAGGTAACATTGGCAGAAATGTGATATGATGTTCATAATTATGTTTTCATGAGTGTGTCATTTACCTGACACCAAGAATCATTGAGTTTTCGTTACTCTAGAATGAGTCTTTTATATCTACAGAGGGAGCGGCCCTCTTCCACAGAGCACCGCCATGTTTGGAACATCATATGTCTTACAGGTGCTGCAGAGGTGCAGGACAGACACCTCCCCAGAAGTCTGGTGACATGATTTTTCATCGAGATCAGAGAGGCTTCAAGTAAACCAAACTTGTGCGTGTGTGAGAGACAGAGCGCTCTGAGAACTCTGACTGTGGGCTCATAGGTACTCAGTTCCTGGAAAGTGATCGGTGTTGCTGACTAATAGCTGGATTCCTGCAGTAACCGCATGCCTGACTTTGCTCTCTGTGACAGGGCTCTCGGTTTAGGGGTGACTCAATGTGAGATAGAAAACATCCGACTGTACTCGATGAACAAACATCTTCTGAAATACTACATGTCTGGAAGGGTCTAGTAGTCTGGACATTTTTGCAGAAATATTGCATTTGCACATTTGACCGCAGATGTAACGAAATGGGCGATGAAACATGAAACCAGACAAAGACATTGCTCATATTGTGTTTTCTGGAGCATCATTCACAGGAAATTAAACTTCAGAACCAAATAATCACTTTTTCCTTGTTCACATTTAGGGAGAAAGAAAATCTCACCAAAAACGCAGAAAAGCATATCATAATCAGCTCCTGCTAACTACAGTTATCTGCACTCATTCTTATCATTTGTCAGTGTGTGAGTTTTGATGCTTTCCAGGAGTCACCGCGTGATGAGATATTGTATTTGTGGTATACAGACTTTCCTTCGCCTGCATTGTTCACCTTCCTCCACCTCAGTTGGTGATCTCATGTTTCCAGGAATAAGTTAAACAGTCCTCACAGAGGGGTTGCGAACATGTTGTTTTCACCTGTCGATGTTCCGTGTAGGTGGTGAGAGCAATAGTGATACCATCATCATAAAAGCAAGAACAGGAGAAAACAAGTTTTTTTTTTTCCATTGTAGAAAAAGTGAGCAGCGGCACAAACACAAGACACCACATGTCTTTTGGCTGCGGTGCATGCTGGTCTAGTGAGGCTGCCCTGTCTTTCTAACATTTTACATTCATGTAAAGATCTAAAAACTCCATTGATTGCAGTGTTGTGGTTCTGTCTTGTTATCTGCAATTGGGACACAATATATACATTAAATGGCACCTGTATGGCATGAAATCCAGCTCATAGCCATGAAATCTCCACAGACTTAGAATGGGTTGTGAAGAGCTCAGTGGCTTGTCATCAAATTAAAAGCCAGTTTATGTCATGTCTACCCCCTCGGTCTGCCCCTGTACCTCAACTGTAAGTGCTATTACTGCGAAGGGGAAGCGCCTAGGAGCCACAACAGATTAGACACAAAATGGTTGACTTTGCAAACTCTCAGAGTGGAGGATACGGAGACATTTTGGCCCATTGGGAGCCTCCAACTCACCAGCAACATTTACGGCCCTTTTAACATCCCACCATGATCATACGTACCATAAAGTCACGCTCACATGAATTTGGTGTGGATGAATTTGACTTGCCTGCATGTTGCCCTGACCTCAAACCCATCATGGTTTAGCATCATCAAATACTACTTGACATAGTATTTGATGATGGTGTGAGATAACCAGGTTAACTCCTCCTGAGATGACCATGACTGTCTCTAGTAAATTTCATCCTAGCTGTTGAGATCTTTCACTCAGAGCCATAAAATATAAATCTCATGGTAGCGCTGCAAGAAAAGTCAGGATTCATCATCTTGGGACCATAAACAACAAAAATATGTACCAATACCATTTAGTTGATCTAGATATTTCACAGGGAACTTAGAGTAAAAATGTTGATGTGCTGATTGAATTAGAGGAAACACAGTGGCTTAATATAATTACAAGGTTTTTGGGTGGATCATTACTTTAAAGCCTCTACTACTACTACTACCTTTAAAGTCATATTACCAACTGATTCCAGAAAAACAGGCCTGACTATGTCAAAGCGGACACAGATCTAAGGAGTTTAAAAACTGTAGACTTTCAGTAGTAACTGTAGACTTAACTGTCAAACTGTATTCTCACCTGAAACAGGGAAACAAAGGGGGAAAGGAAACTCTGCAAAGATTCTGTAAACTACTTCATACAGCCACGATATGGGAAATTATCTTAGGTGTTCTCTCTCAGATGTGTTGGTACAGGTCGCTGATACCAAATTCACAGCCCTGTCAGATGCTCTTACGTCTTTTCCTGTCATCAATTTCCGCCCAGCTCTTCACGGTTAAGTTCCGTGCAGAGGGAAAGAGATACTCATGATTTCTGCTGATCAGCAGCAGAATGACTCATGTTTTACCATACACTGGAACATCAGTGACATGCATTTACACTGAAAGTGTGTGAAGTCAAGTCTGAGGTGTGCAGTTTTTAAGATTACATTTAAAGGAGTTTCTTTACTTAGTTAACTTTTACAATTTATGCCAATTATATACAACTTTTAGCCTTTTTTTTCTACCTTTTATATACGGTCTGTGAATCACTGCCTTATAAGAGAAGTCCACACATGCTTGCAACAATAATTTTTTAATGAAATGAAATACAAAATAATTAACTTGTGATCAAGATAACAGCATTTAAAAAATAATAATTGCAAGCATGGCTGTTCTTGGCTTCTGTATATGTGTGAATGGTGTTAATGTTGGTAAAAACGACCAGGATTTAATTAGTTTTTAATTTAAATAGTTTCTTTAATTTCTAGAATATCTGTTCAAGACTACATTTTTAAAAAAAAAATCTATTGAAGAGAATTGGTAACAATTATGAGCATTACCTTGATCGCAAGGAGTGAAGTAAATGTGGATTAATAATCCAGTGACTGATGATCTACTAAGTGTGAACTAATCACATTTACATTGTGAATTGATCATTCTGAGGTACAGAAATTCATGACACATCCTGCTTAAAAATTGTCTCTCACAGAGGACTGAACTGCATCTTCCGAAACAGACCTTTAAAATAATGGCACAAATCTAACAACCAGTGGGAACGCAATGCAGACAGTGTCAGCCAATTAAAAAAACAATTTATTTAGAAACATACGCTTTAAAACATCTCTAATCTATTCTAAATTTAACATTAAATTGTAAAAGTCCATGTCACTGCTGCTGATCAGGCCGATCGCAACCCACAGGGCGGTCAGCAACACCTTCACTTCCAAAACACAGTTGACATCATACGAATTCTCCGTTACTGTTCCTCAAGCTAATGATCTGCTCAAAATTCAGTAAGGATCAGTAATCGTGGATGACAACACTCGATATGTTTCTCATGCGAGATGCCGCAAACTGACAACCTGACCACATTTACTGCACGGCACCTTGCAGCAGATCTCATATAAGAAAACCTCTCGTCCTCTTTTTTGATCTTATATGACTGTCTGCGGTGTGGTGAAAGGGATTTACAAAAAAGACCATAACTAAGTAATTATAGTGGCTAAATACTGTGCAGTGACTCTCAAGGAAACTAATTAGTTCTGCGGCAGGTATAGGTAAAGATGTCAAAGGCAGACTTGAGTTTTTTTTTTTAGCCATATAAAACAAATATGTAGGTAGCATAGCTCTACTAATCTGCACTCTGAGGGTGTCCTGTGCAGTGCCGGATTAGAATTAGCCATGCTTTGCAATTGGTCAGATCTGCAAAACCATTCAGCAAACATTCTAAAGAGCCATATGTGGGCCACCACCACTCAGGAGCCCTGAGTTAGCAATTTGCATCTCGTTAAGCCTCCGACTCAGAGCTCCATGTGTGCTTCCCTTATTGGCTTTTGATTCAAAAAGTTCACAGTGTCCCCACTGTCCTGGTTCGGGGTGGACAGGTACTCTAGCTCGTAGCCTCCGCTTCTGTTGGCCGGCCGGACTTCAGTGGATGTTTTCTTGTGTTCCAGGATCTGCTGCAGCTGGTGGCTAGCGTATTCAGGCTTAGTGGTGAGGGCTCCTTCGGGAACCTCTATGCCCAGGATGTCGGTGACCATGTAGGGGCGAAGCCAGCCCACCAGAGGGGTGCTGCCTGGGGTGTAGTGGGTCTGCTTGTGGTAGAAGAGAAGTCCATCCACCTACCGCCAGATGAGATGCAAACAAAATCTCTTTCTGTTTGTGTTTCATATAAAGATAAACAATCATCTCCCCCAAAATCCTCACACTTAGCATTTTCAAAAGCTACTACTGTGCAACACTAAGGTGTTAGCTGGAAACAGTTGAAGGACAAGAGAACTTTTCTTACGCCGAAGCTGTACTCAGCTGCCAGGGCTTTCTGAATCGACTCCGCTGTGCAGTCAGTGCTTTGGAGGCTCACAAACCGGAACTGTCGGACCAAACAAAACCAGAGCACCATCTTGTTAGTTCCAAACACAATGTGTCTTCTTGTCAAATGTGAGAAATCGCTTTCCAATGGCGAGTTTACTCTACAAGGACTAAGCCTGATTTAGCTCCTACTGGACTCTGCCGCACGAACGCATAAGATTAAAAGGTGGAACTTGAACTCAAAGTTCACCCAGGCATCCTAAAAGCACCATAATCTTCCAGATCCAGACTACAGTAATAATCACTTAAAAGCCCAATTAGGACTGAAGGACTGAGGATGGAGTTTGCCTTTTCATTGTCTCATTCCCCCCTGAGGAGGTTTAAGTTCAAGTAGAGGTCTTTATTCATCCCACATGTGGAAACAAGGTGCAGTGAGGCACAAAGCACAACAAACACAAAATGCAGAAAACCAAGATTGAATAAACATTTTACAGTGTCTAATCCAACAATTCTTCGAACTGAAAACTAGGAAGGAAAAATGGAACATGGAGTGAGGAGGCTCTATTCCTGCTGTTACTCACAGGGTTGCGTTTGGCGATTTCTGACAGGCCGTCCGCCTCCTGAACTTTGGAATGTAGCCAGTAGAAACGGAACTCGGTCTGTTGATGAGAGAACAAGCGATGTAAACAAGAAAACTTTTTTGCGAATCCAGAGCCAATGAGATGGGCAACGTGGCAAAAACTCACATCTGTGGCCCAGACTTTGCTACTTAAGCAATTAGACAAGCATTCCTGGATTGCTGGAGGATTAGAAGTCAGTCTTACCGGGCAGTCGTAGACCGGGTGGCCTCTCCAGCACATGACATCCAGGATATAGTATGTTCTGTCCACCTCACTGTAAATGCAGTCCAGGATTGTGTAGTCTGCAAGAAAAACATACACTAGGCTATTTATGGATTTAGTGTATATACGAGTGGAAAACTCATTCATAATCACATATTAGCCATTATTTACTAAATAGAAAGCCATAAGAAGACTTTTAGAGTCTCATAATAGAGGTACTCTCAACATACTGTATCTTCAAGGGGTTTGATGGGATTGTTGATTGATACAAGCGGCACAAAAATTACAAATTCGGATATTCTGTTGTGCAAATAACTTTTTTGATCCTGTATGATATTTTGGTACAAAAATTAGCCAGGAGATTTCTAAAATACTGACTCACCCCCACTCACCATCACGAACAGTGCTGCAAGGCATTTTGGCATCAAACATGGCTGTGAAAAAAAAGCCTGTGATTTTTGACCTCCTTACTGTCCAGTTGTTCCCTTTTATTTCCCCAGTAAAAGCTTTAAAATTGTAAAAATCTCTTTCAAAGTTGAAGTCAAGGATCAAAGTCTATGTTTTATTATCATGTTATAAACATTTGCCTATGATTACATCATATTTGGTACCTTTGTAACATCTGGGATCTGACCTAGAATTCAAAATAAAGTTCTATGAGTTTGAACAAAACTTCACTCCATGGTATGACTTCGTACTGACTGTCCCACCAGCAGGTAGATTGGTGTAAGAGGATAAATAACCGTCTGTGATTATTACAATAAAACCTAAGCTTGAAGTTCCTGCAAAATAGCCTGAACAGGTGAATGGGAGCCAGTCGTAGAACCTACTGCTGGTCCATAACTTTCCTGTGACGCTAAATTGCCCTAGCTCTCCACTATAATAGACCACTGCGCTCCACACACAACAAACCACCTACCTTTTCCCATGGCTGAGTTGTGTCGGTTCCCACCGGGCAGCAGGGAGGGGAAACGGTTCACACAGTATCCGCTTTTAGTGTACGCCGCAGTGGAACCCTACAGAAACACAGTCGATACATGAGGGAGATGTTACCACAGTGGCAGCTACTCTCCTCACTGTCATTTTAACTGTTAAACTCAGACTGAAACTTATTTTGCCAAGTTGTTGGCTATAAGAAAGAGAAAAAGATCAGATCATTTGATAATTTGGTCTCTTCTAGTGATTGGTCTTATCTTGGCCCCAGCGTTTCACTATCATGCATTACATGATACAAAACTCTTTATATTTGTAAAAGAAAAACTATTAGTACTTTTAGATTTATTTTTTATTATAATTTACTCAGAATCATTACAACAACATTATTTGGTAATACGATATGTCAGTGCATATCAGATCACATCCTTGCTACAGCTGAAATGATTAGCCGATGATAAGACAATCCTCACAACACGATTTCACTGGAAATATAAGAGCTACTTCTGAGTTATCGCCCAGCCCTAGTTCAAATGTATCATAATTGATGTGCATTTTCTATTTTGTTTGCCCTAAATGCACCTAAAATAGGAAAGTATAACATACTTCAATTCCCAGGACAACTTGATGATTGTCTGATTAATGACCCCATTCATAGCTCCCATTACTCTCGTGCCTCCAACACTTACAAAGTTTGGAGTTGTTTGTATTAGTCAATCCCAGCAGACATCGAACTTCTAACTTGATAGAGTTCTTGATAGAATTGGTGCTACAAGAGTTCCCACAGAGCTGCACAGGAACCGCCGAGAAGATAAAAAGCTAAAAGTGTCACATTACATAACTCTGAAAAATAAATGTGAATGCACGCAAGGAGATGAAACATGTCGCATTCAGTTTTCCTCAAGCAACAGAAACCATCTGCCATTTCTGTTTTTCAAAGCGTCTTCAGTTCTTGTTTTCAGTTGTCAGTTTTGTCGTCAATGAGGTCAAAGTCTGAAATAATGAGTGAGGAACCAGATGACTGTCAGTATGATGTGGCAGGTGGTTGCATCACAGGGTGTGGAGTGTATGTGACACTTGTACAACAAATATTTGTGTTTTGCAATAGAGGAAAGCCGTAGTCTAGTGCCAGAATGACAGGACAGGCATGTTTTACCAGAGTTACCAGTAATCTGCATCTCACACTGAGGAGCTTTTATTACTCAATAACCACAAAACTGACACAGTATGAGGTAAACGAGGCAGTTGCCTTCCGTTCAGCACTTACACAGAATAACATAGAAGATGTTGTAAGAGAGTAAATTGGAAAATCCTCCACATTATGACGGAGATGATTTTTCTTCACAAGAAGATACTGACAGCTAATTTCACTTCCCTTGATGTTTAGATGATATGTGGCTTAAAGATGAGATAATCAAATTTGGATATTTTCTGTTGTTGTGCTGTCATGATGCTTGAATTTCTAACTTCTATACAATACCTTGAAAACTACTGATATTCAATTACATTTTCAATCCCACATGCAAAAATGTACACAACATTTAGAGCATTAAATAAAGAGTTTTGTGAAAAGATATAACAAGGCTTAAAAATGACAAACTAGGCTTTTGTCTTCACTTGGTTGATAGCAGGAAACAGTAGAGAGACTGTGGTAAACATAAATATAACTTTTTTAAGTAAGAAACATTTGTTTTTTACTCTTTAGAATAAGCCTTTAAAAATAATGTGTGTGTATCAGAGAGAAAACAAACAAAGTAGATATTCAGAGTCGACGGTCGATACCAACAGCTCAAGAGACTATGATAAGCGGAAGTTTAATCTCCAGGCTCCCAACAGTTTCTGTAGATAAGAGGTTCCAAATCTTCAGATTCAAAGATAAAAAGTGTTGCCTATGGGCCTTGACCGTTACATTAAAGATCAAATGTTTTTGAGATGTGATGATCAGTCAAAACAAGCATATTGTAGATATTACCATAGTCTCTGACTATACTTTACTATACTATAAATACCAAATTGTTGTTTCCCTTTTTGCCCAGCTGCAAATGCACTGAGGCCTGGGACTGGTCCACAACTCTAGATCTGATCATGATACTACTGCTTTAGAAATGACATAAAAACCTTTTGTGTTTTGGCTAAATGACAGCATTCAGAGTAGAAGAAAATTGGGAAAACAATACAAAATTTAACACCCTCATGTCTCTGTTTTCACCAGTCACCTTCACAGCAAAGAGGAAGACGTTCCAGCTTGTCTGATCTTTTTGTTCCCATGTTATAATCTAATGACATGATTAGTGTTAAATCAGCATGAAAATAACTTATGCAACTGCGTATTTTATATTGATAATACCACGTCACACTGAAACACAGACTCAATTTAAGATCATTATATGATTCATATGGAAGTAATTTTGCATCTTAGATACACAAATCTGAATCTTTTCAGTATTGTAATGAAACCACATCTGGCTTACTACTTTACTGCCCACACGACTAGATTAATGTAGCATTTACCAGACAATCCTACAACAGTTTAGATTTATGAGCAATAGATGCAAAGCAACAATTTCCGTAAAGTAGTGAGACTGCATTTAGATTAGAGAACATTCTGACTACTGTTGTTCATCTTAATTCAATTTCGAAATCGAAATTTCTATCAGGGCTGAAAATGACACATCAACAACTGCAAGGATGGAAACTAGTTCAAAATCCAAAAAGAGGCAGCTCACACAATAACAATGTAGTGCTTTGAAATAATTATTGTTTTCATTCATGACTTCTAAAATTCATGGACCGCAGCGAGATAGCGTGTAGACGAGCAGTGACAGGTTCTTACCTTGGAGGCAACAATGAGAGATCTTTTCCCCACAGGACAGACCACCATCAGCCAATCAGTGTCCAGTTCTGATGGCACATCCACCAGCCACTCTGACAGCATGATCTACGGAAAAAGAAAAACGTTTTTTACATCTTCATCAATGCTGGATTCAAGAGTCAAAAAATGGTCAAATGTTGGAATTCAACAGGCTTGTTGCTGGGCAGTCATTCTAGAAACTCATGCCCCCTCTGCTGGCCAAGATGAAGAACGCATTAAGAAGGCACATAGGTTAATGTGCTGTCGTTCACACATGAATAAGATCTCTGGGTAATAACACATCAAGCACTGACCTGGTTTGCGTAATGTTTTGGCAGCTTCCTCCTCTCAACCTCCATCCCCTCTTCTTCCTCTGTGGTGTCGTCTTGCCCCCGTTGCCCCTCCTCTTGTTTGTCCATGTCGTCCTCTCCATCGCTGTCTGCCCCCGTCCAGTCCCCATCAGCCAGACGCCGTGCATGGTTGACGTAGTTTAACCTTTTACTGAGATAAGTGATGGAGGAAAGGCACATTCAGTCGTATTACAACATGAAAACATATGAGTAATTTATCTGTACATAAGCCATAGCAGTCACTCAAAACATTATGAACTAGAGCTGTGATTTATGATTATTTTTATTGTTGATTAATCTGTTCTCATTTAATCGATTAGTTGTTTGATCTATAAAATGTCAGAAAATGTTAATCAGAGTTTCCCCAAAGGCCAAGACGATGTTCTCAAATAGCTTATTTTGTACCTGACCCAAAGATACTCAGTCTACTGTCATGGAGTAGAGAAACCAGAAACTATTCACATGGAAGAAGCTGTTTATCAGGCTCTGTACTATAAACTAATGTCCGTTCTTCAGTTAAAAACTGCAGGTTGAAAAACTGAAAGTTCAGGACACTTACCTTTTCTGCAGGTCAAGAAAGCGCCGGCGTCGCTCGCTCTGCTCCAGCACGCTGTATTTGCTCTTGTACTGTGCCAGCCGAGGGTGGGGGGCGGCCGTACTGTTGGGCTCTTTGGACACAGCGAAGCTGGCCGAGAGGGCTTTGGTCAGGTCATCCATGGGGACTCTGTTCAACCAATCCAAATATGGTTATATACATTCTTTTCCCTCGTTCCCTCTCAGATTCATCATGCCCTTCCCTGAGACTACTGGTTCTTTTTATATTGAAAGGAGATGTGTTTAATTCAAGCCTGAAAATGAAAATAATGGCAAGATTCATGGAACAGAACATTCAGAATCTTTACGAACATTTTGCAGGACTGGCTCCATTTCTGTTTGCTACAACACGTTACTGTTACGGCCTTAGTGTTGCATGTCTGTGCGTGCGTTTTGTGTAGTTTTTCCTCCACTTGCCAACCTCTCCTTGCCTCCTTGCCTATGAGTGAACGATCGCACCTGATCTCCCTCACCATTAGGCCTTGGTGATTTATAAGCTCCGCGTAAAATCACACTGGGGACAGTGTGCCAGGCAGTTGTAGTGTTCCGCGTGGGTCAGAATCTTGATTGGTAAGGTGATTTCTTCTATTAAATTAGTACTCAAACATTTAGTGCCAGAGTTTGTTCTGAACTTCAGTAACACTGTTTTTCTTTTTTTTCTGTTGTAGGCGGACCGGCCTCTTCCTTTTAAAAAAAAGCAATTGTTGTTGATAGGATTAATTTAATCTTAATTTGTAAATAAAACTTTTCTGTTTAAACACCTCCATCCCGTTTCTCTTTGTTTGTTTACTCCCAGTGTTATTCAACTGTGTTACTCTCTTCATCCCCTGGCCTTACGGGGACGTAACATAAACTCATGAAGAATGGCATGCAAAATGAATATACAAAGCAAGTGAGGTATTGCACTACAAATATGATGCTGATGGGGCTGTGACTAACAATTATATATGTATATACAAGGGGTGTAACGCAGGGCCGTAGCCAGCTATGAGGTCACCGAGGTCCGGACCTCGGTAAAAATTTCTGAGAGAAAAAAATAGAAGAAGCCCAGAACAGCATCATGTTAAACATATTAACACACCGGACAGCTTTTATTTTGAAACCACACGCAGGAAGTTATCTGATGTACCGGTGGACATTTTCAGATGACTGGAGGAAGATAACGATACTGCGAGGTGAGGTGAGTGACAGCTTTGTTATTATTATGTTACGACCAAGCAGCCCACTATACGTTAAGCCGATGACCGACGCGAAAGGTTTCTGCAGAATACATTGGATTCATTTGTTAAAAAAAAAAAAAAAAAGGAGAAGGAGAAGGAGAAGGAACAGGACAGAGCAGAGAACTGTGTGGAAAGACAGGAGAGACGAGAGATCAGAGTGGAGAACAGAGAGGAGAAGGGATACTATATTATCATTATCCTATAACTATATCATTATAACTCATGTTTGTGTATTCTATGTAATTTCAGAGGGCCAATGCAGAGAGAGGAGCACATGGAGGATGACTGACTGAACAGAGGAGCAGTGAGGAGCACATAGAGGATGACTGACTGAACAGAGGAGCACACAGAGGATGACTGACTGAACAGAGGAGCAGTGAGGAGCACATGGAGGATCATGGAGGATGACTGATGATGACTGTACGTATGGCTGTATGATTATTGTATGGTAGATGTACTAGATCTGCTGTTGCCACACACACACACACACACACACCTTTATTAGCCTAATAAAAACCTTTTTTTTGGCCAACAGATCCCTCTGTATGTTCTTTAAATTATGACTTTGTGTATAGTATACTACCCTGGGCAGTGTACTTGTTTTTGTAGGTGACATTTTGGTATGATTTGTGCAAAAACTGGTAAAAGGGGTCTCTTTTCCTCTCACCTCAATGTCTCAATGAAAAGGGGTAGTCTAGAGTCCTTACTACTAGACCAGTACAAAGTAACCTACCATCACTTCACTGTATACGATTATGTACAG
>OMLP01046459.1:80666-106640 GCA_900302685.1 Spondyliosoma cantharus
AGAGCAGAGAACTGTGTGGAAAGACAGGAGAGACGAGAGATCAGAGTGGAGAACAGAGAGGAGAAGGGATACTATATTATCATTATCCTATAACTATATCATTATAACTCATGTTTGTGTATTCTATGTAATTTCAGAGGGCCAATGCAGAGAGAGGAGCACATGGAGGATGACTGACTGAACAGAGGAGCAGTGAGGAGCACATAGAGGATGACTGACTGAACAGAGGAGCACATAGAGGATGACTGACTGAACAGAGGAGCAGTGAGGAGCACATAGAGGATGACTGACTGGACAGGAGCAGTGAGGAGCACACAGAGGATGACTGACTGGACAGGAGCAGTGAGGAGCACACAGAGGATGTCTGGCTCACTGACAGGACAGAGGAGCAGTGAGGAGCACATGGAGGATCATGGAGGATGACTGATGATGACTGTACGTATGGCTGTATGATTATTGTATGGTAGATGTACTAGATCTGCTGTTGCCACACACACACACACACACACACCTTTATTAGCCTAATAAAAACCTTTTTTTTGGACAACAGATTCCTCTGTGTGTTCTTTAAATGTGTATAGTATACTACCCTGGGCAGTATACTTGTTTTTGTAGGTGACATTTTGGTATGATTTTTGCAAAAACTGGTAAAAGGGGTCTCTTTTCCTCTCACCTCAATGTCTCAATGAAAAGGGGTAGTCTAGAGTCCTTACTACTAGACCAGTACAAAGTAACCTACCATCACTTCACTGTATACGATTATCGCTACCAGCTACTAGCTCCTTTATTGATTTATAACTGTTATAATGCTTTTGCGTGTGTGTGTGTGTTGCGGGGGTCTGGTGGCTTCGTCAAATTGTGGACCTCACTAATTTTGAAATCCTGGCTATGGCCCTGGTGTAACGGGTCTGAACCGAAACCGAGAACCTAAGTTCGAACCGCCGCGCACCTACTGCACACGTGTGTCAGGTCATTTAATTTCTGCAAGATGGGTAATAAAGCTGAGCTCGCAGATCCCCCGGCCACATTCCAGTCAGCGGTGGAGACATTTTGGGTTTCCAGTTGATACTAAGGATGATGGCAGTCGTGTTGTTATCAAAGCGCACGTATTTTGTCGTCTGTGTTTTATGAAACTTGTTGTGGGAGGGGCCGGCAACACTTCAAACATGCAAGCGCAAATGCGGCGACACAATGAATTATGTGCTATTATGAGCTCACTCAGCCCAGCGGAGCAGCAAGTAACCCCTAATTTCGTGTCCGCTGCGTTAAGGCTCAGATCCGGTTTTGCTTCGTCGTCCAACGTCCTCCAGCAATCCCCACGTCATAATGCTGTCATAATCAAGGTTTTCCTTCAAGAGCTTGCCAAAGAAAATATTTGAGAGCCCAAGGTGACTGGAGGTAAGAGCTGCGACAATCAGTGAATCCATTAGATGTCAAATATTAGATTAGTTGCCAACTATTCTGATTATCAATTAATCGTTGTGGATGATTTTTTAGAAAAAATATGTTCTTGTTTCTTTAGTTGTCTATGAGAACCCTTTAACCCATTTGCTTGATATATGAGTAAAATAATAAGTTGTCAATAAAAACTGAAGGCAATGTCTTTACTTTGACTTGACAAATCAATAATTAGACTTATCCTTCCAGCATCAGTATAGACGACTGTTTGTCTATATACCACATATACCATCATTAAATCCTGATAGTATCATAACCCAGCCAGTCACCATGTACACACATATTTACTGGTGATTGTCAACATTAAACTTTGTGCTCATCAAAACTCCTTCGCCTCTGTCTGAACCTTACACCACTTGTTCCCCAAATGGAGCCCAAACACCACAGAAGAAGAAGAGGAGACATCAGCTAGCATTAGCTAAATCCAATGCTAACATACATAAATAACAGCACTAAGCTAACAAGTATGACAAAATGTAACGTCAACTGACGTTTCACCCACATCACTAGGGCAAACAACTTCTATTACGGGTGATGAACCCTTATCCGGTGGGTTTGACGGGATTCCAGGACATGTAAAAAGCCCGGGGACTGTGTCAGACTGCTTCATCAAGCTTAGTTAGCTAGTCCTGTATATTAGCATGTTAGCAGTTAGTAGCATTGCGCTAAACCTGCTAGCAACATGTGGGCAGACTAACCATTAGAAACTCTGTTTCAAGAGCGGGACGCTACTGCTTTCATTTCTTACTCGATACACATAATTATAAGATACAAGCTAACTGCTGGACAGGACGTCTGATAAGATAATAACCGGTAACATTAGCTACAAACATACCTTGGACATTCGAGGAGGCTGGTGTTGAAACGTCACGCTGTCATGTTTCCCTCCGAAGTGGGTCTATCTGCGGACTCACAGAACCACAGGACACGCCCACTGCATGATACAGCCTCGAAACGGACACAGTTTGGTTCGGTTTTACACACCAAAACTGCTCGGTTTGATTTAAGCACAAAGACTGATCAATAAGGTTTAGGAAAAGTTAAAATATGTATGTTAATGCAGGAAGTTATCTCAGGGGGCGTGTTGTGAAGATAAGTGGGCGTGTCCTGAAGGGCTGCGTTTTTAGTTGGCCGAGTAAAACCAGCAAACTATCCCGGAGTTAACACAGAAGACCTTTGCGCTTCATAGAAATACTGTGACTCTGGTGCACACATGAGCTTGTTTTTTTTTCTAAAACAACAACATCAACAAACAACAAAACAATCTTGTTTGACGTAAGCGTGTTTGCCACGTCTCTATGTATGTGTATGAATACCTAGTCTCAATAGTGGAAGAAGTATTCATAAATTCAAGTAAAAGATGCAATACTTCACTGTAAATACTACAAGTCCTGCCTTTAAAATACATTATTATTTTCAACAGAAGGTTCTTGTAGTATAAGTAAAAGCACTCATTATGCGGAATGGCCCCTGAAAGTCACTACATTATTTGACCATTATTGATCAAAGTACCGTGGACATACTTTCATGGACTTGGTTGAGTTTGCGCTCACTTTAAAAACATAGCCTATGTATGTAGTGTTAGATATTCAAACCCATAACAAGTTTTAATTTTAATGATAATTATTACTGCCTGATCCCATGAATAGTAAAAAGTTAAACTGGAACTTTAGTGGAGTAAAAAGTAACCAGCTACATATGTAGAGGAGTAATAGTATAAAGCAGTATACACTTGAAATGTTCATTTAAGTGTTAGGGTTAGGTTCCTCTGTATGGAAGATTACTGTTCTGTAGGCTATTGTTCTTAACGCATAGCCTCTATAATCTCACTGTGATTATCTTTTTGTTGTTTTCAATTGTTTAATAATCTATAGAGCTCTTTGAACTGTTTTAATATGAAATGGTACAATGTAAACACAATTTGAGGATTGAATTTGAACATCTTATGTCAAATCTGTTTAGAATATGACGTACAGCTTTATAATGTGACGAGTGGTGGCTTTCACTAAAGAAACCACAAATGTATTCTGTTAAAATCAAGTTATCAAGACTGTAATATGCAAACATATGAAGATAGTTCATTGACTACTACTGCTATGACTGCTGGTACTTCTCAGTGGTGGATGAAGTATTTAGATCCTTAACTTGAGTAAAAATACTTATACTACACTGTAATTACACTAGGAGTTGACCAATATGACTTTTTCAGGGCTGATACAGATTATTCAAAATCAAGGAAACTGAAAGCCTGAACCTGAAAAACATTTGCAGTAAAAATAAATCTCTGTGTTGATATTTTGGACAACCAGTGATGAAGTAAACCTATGAACAATTTACAAAATATTGTTCTTATGTACAATTTTGAGGTACTTTACTTGAGTACTTGCATTTTCTGCTACTTTATACTTCCTTTCCACTACATTTATTTGATATATTCATTCAGCTACTAGTTACTTTGCAGTTTCAGATTATTTTAGTGTATACAGGATAGTTATTGTGACGTGTTGCCGATCAGATAGTGTTGTGGACGAGGCGCAGTGTGAGAGGATTCTGCATCAGAGCCAAAGTAGCACATTTTTAAAGTAGTAATCTGACAGAAAAATCTCTGATACGATAATTGGAAAAATGCTGAATATCAGCCAGAGCCGCTAATCATCTACCCCTAAAATATACTTCATTACAAGTAAAGGTCGAACCCTGAAAATGTTGCTTTGGTAAAAGTATTGGGAAATGTACTGAAAGTATTAAAAGTAAAAGCACTGAATACAGAAAATGGAACCTGTAACTGTTACACAATTATACATTATACCATTAGATTATTATTGTTTCCAACATTTTTCAATTTAGAGCTGGTTGAGTTGAACTAATTATTTACATTCTGAATTGAATCTGCGGATTATTTTTCAATTAATAAATCAATGCTTTAATGCTTTGATGCTTTCAATTACCCAGAACCAAAAGTGACATCCTTCACAGTGCTTGTTTTGTCCAACCAATACTTACCAATACCAACACTACAAATGACTGAAAATAAAGTTATCATAAGGAAAGCACAAAATTTTAATTTGGAAAGGAACTAGTAACTAAAGCTGTCAGATAAGTATAATGCAGTAAAAAGAACAATATGTCCCTCTGTAATCTAGTGGAATCGCACAAAGTGCCATGACATCATCTTATATGCAAATAATATATAAAGTATATCCCTGTAAATGTGGTTACCAAACACATGTGACAAAGCTATGTAGAGAATGGAGGCAGGATGTTTTACGGTTTAACAATTACCTTTACTGTCCAAAGTGACATAAATGGACTGAAACAGTAAACTTGAATTTATTTGAACTATGAATTTTATAGTTATATCACCTGTACGTATTTTTTTTCTGCATTATGTTTCTCCAAAAACAGTTGATGTATAGCTGACACCAATATATCTGTGAGGGGCCAACATGTGCCCATGAATTCACCCAACGGATATATTGGTCAGCTGATTTTATGAGTGAAATGATATGATAATAAAAACTGGTGGCAGTGTCTTTACTTTGACTTGTCTAATCAATAAATAGACGTATCTAATTATAATTATAACTGATGGTATCATTACCCAGCCAGTTACCATGTAAACACATATTCAACAGTGATTGTCAACATTAGACCTTGTGCTTATCAAAACGTCATGTGTAAAGTAACTAGTAACTAAAGCTGTCAGATAGTTGTGATTCAGTAAAAAGCACAATATGTCCCTCTGTAATCTAGTGGACTAATATAAAGTGCCATGACATCATCTTCATCGAAATCCTGATTACATAAAGTGGACCCTTGATGTTGTAATCTGTGTTGCAGGCAGTACTCTGTTTCTCCTGCAGGGGGCGGTGTTGAGCTTCTCCTCTTTCACAGAGTATAAAGGCGCTGATGAAAAAAGAAAAAAAAGAAGAGGCGATGTTGCCTTCAATTGTCCGAGCCTCACGTCATGGAAAGAGTTACTTTGTTGCAGCGCGCACAGGAACAAACCCAAAGAAACAACGCCGAGCCGTGATGCGAGTTGGAGGAAACTTTTTCTTTTTTTCGGATGGTCGTTGTGCTCCTTTGTTTTCTTTAAAAGATCGACTGGAGATGCGCAGGAACCTGTTTACAAGGAAAACGCAGCAAGTTTCAGTCTGAGGGAATGCGAACCGGGTTCGAACCGCACAGGGATACCAGTGCTCATCCCTCAGTTCCTGCTCACGCCATGGCACTTTGTCTCAGAGGTGTTTTTCATCGAGGACCGTGTTGAGGTTTCTGCAATGAGAACCAAGTGTCCCAGAAGTGAACAACGCGAGGTCGCGGTCCAGTCTCTGAGGATTAAAACCACCGTCTGTGCTTTTGGAGGAGCTCTTCGGTGAAAACCAGCTCTGTTTTTTTGGGAACCTGTTGTGTTTGTGATGTGAAAAGAGGAAGAGGGTCTGTTATGAGAGAGTCTGTGTGTTATAGAGCCTTTAAAGCCTGAAGTTATTGTTTAGGCTTTTAGACAGGGTGGATAATAAGACAATAGAGTGAGAGCCTCCATGGGCTGAGGATGCTAGTGGTCACAGGAGGAACATTTTGGTTTTGCTAGCAGATAGAAGTTACAGTTGTCTTAACTGTTCACCTCTCCTGTGTTTACTTACTGTCATATCATTAATTTACATCCTGTGCTGTCACACACCCGAGCCCACAGCTGCCATGTAATTTGAGATGAGTTTAAATATTACAGTGAGCTAGTGTCAGATGATTCCAGCACAGCATGCAGCGGCACAGTAGCATCGGTATCATTTAGGCGCTATGTGCATGTAGAAGTTGTTGCTTTAGGAACCCACTGGAGTATCAAGATGTCAGTGAAAGCCAAAGCACTCTACACTTTTCTGAGTGAAAATAAAGAGGAGATCAGTATCCAGGAGAATGAGGAACTGGTTATCTTTGACGAGAACTCGGTAGACGGTTGGTTTCGGGGCGAGAACAGCCGAGGGGAGAGGGGTCTCTTCCCTGCCTCCTATGTGGAAATTATTCGCACCCGTTCCAACTCTAACGTGACCGACTGCTCCATCAGCCCAGCAGGATCATTAGGAAATGACTCCTCCTATTTCCCCTCAACCCCAAACACCACACTGCATTCGCAGCAGAGTTACTATGATGACGACGATGATGACTGGGACGACTGGGATGACAGGTCGACAGTGGTGGATGATGGTGACCACACTAGGAGCCCTGGAGCCAACGGGCATGCCCATCAGAGCCCCCTGTCCAACAACCCCAATGTGCACTACCGGTCCAAACCACACATGGAGAGACAGGACAGCATTTCCAGCTCGAGGAAAGGCAGTATGGTGGGAAGGAACTTGAACAGATTTTCCAGCTTTGTCCGCTCAGGGGTCGAAGCGTTTGTGTTGGGTGATGTGCCCATGATGGCAAAGATAGCTGAGTCGTACACCATTGATATGGGTCCCTTGGGGCCGGGATGGCAGGATAGTCCTCAGCCTTTCTCCTGCTCCATCGAAGACCCAACAAAACAGACAAAATTCAAAGGCATCAAGACATATATTTCGTACCGGGTCACGCCGAGCCACACTGGGCATCCTGTCTACAGGCGCTACAAACACTTCGACTGGTTGTACAACCGTTTGCTGCACAAGTTCACTGTGATCTCCGTGCCTCACCTGCCTGAGAAGCAGGCCACGGGGCGATTTGAGGAAGACTTCATCGAGAAGCGCAAAAGGCGACTGATCTTGTGGATGAACCACATGACCAGTCACCCAGTCCTCTCCCAGTATGAAGGCTTCGAGCACTTCCTGATGTGTGCTGACGACAAGCAGTGGAAGCTGGGCAAGAGGCGGGCGGAGAAAGACGAGATGGTGGGTGCCCATTTCATGCTGACCCTCCAGATCCCTAACGAACACCAGGACCTTCAGGATGTAGAGGAGCGGATCGACACCTTCAAGGCCTTTGCGAAAAAGATGGATGACAGTGTGATGCAGCTCACACATGTTGCCTCGGAGCTGGTGCGTAAGCACCTGGGTGGGTTCAGGAAGGAGTTCCAGCGACTGGGAAATGCCTTCCAGTCCATCAGCCAGGCATTCATGCTGGACCCTCCTCACAGCTCAGAGACCTTCAACAACGCCATCTCCCATACAGGCCGCACCTATGAGAACATTGGAGAGATGTTCGCAGAGCAACCTAAGTATGACCTCTTCCTTATGCTGGACAAGCTGTCGCTCTACCAAGGCCTGCTCGCCAACTTTCCCGACATTATTCATCTACAGAAAGGTAAAATCATCAATGAGTCGTTTCAACATGTGAGAGATTTATTTTATTTTCTCACACATGCAAACTCTATTAAAGATCGATTAATAGTTAAGAATATTAATAATGATTGTGTCCAAAATCAACACAGATGTTCGGATGTATCCGCAGCCTCCCATCTGATATTTATTCCTGCAGCTTCAGTCATGTTTTAAATCAGTGTTCAAACACAGCTTCCTATGTTCCAATTTCGACTGATTCAAAATCTTAAATGTGCCAAAATGTTTAAGAAATACATTCTAATTGACATATTGGACTATTGTGCTACCACTACAAGCAGCAATCAGTCCTCATTACCTGAATTTAGATGTACAATCAATATACATTATTTTCCACTTTTTTCAGTATATTTGTCCCACCTACCAGTTGCTCATAAGAAACTAATACACTGATTTCGGTAACCTGCTCCGGAAAGGAAAAAATCCCTGGTGTCTTCTCTTCCTCATTAAAACCTGTCTAACCACAGTGATGCAATAAGGAGTTTGTAGATTATCACAGATTATATGCAGTTTTGGTTTAAAACCAAAATCATCCCAAGAAATTTCTGTAATAAGCCTGTGGACTCACTTCTAAAAGTCTGTGAAGTCGAACAGGTGTCCTCTAGCGGATTATTACTGAACCTAAATACACAACCATGAATAATAACTTTGTAACAAGTGGAATTCCAGTCACCAGCAGCAGCTAGGCTGGGTAAGTGTTGCCAGAGCATCAGTAACAGTGAAGAATAATACACAAAGTGTCTACTAATAGTAACAAACTAAACTGAAGCCCTGTGATCACGTTTTGTTTCTGTCTGTGCTATTTATTTAGTTCTGGCTGACGGATTAGGTCAGGTTACGCCTCCAGCATCTCCCCCTCCTCATCACAGACACACACACGCAGAAACACCATATGAACCTAAGAGTGAAACACAGTTTTGTTTAATGTGTCAGTCTGGGATGAATATGAGGTCAGAGTGTTTGCCTGCAGACGCACACACCCATGTACTGCTACGTACCACTTAAACAAACACTGTCATAACAATGATGAACTTTGACAACCTGAGCAGACAGGTATTTGAAGAGAAGGTGGTGAAGTATTTGAGAAAAAATGTATTCATCACTTGCTAGACGTTTACTGTATATACTGATTAGATTATGCTTTTGAAATGTCAAGAGTTATTGCTTTTCCTCGTTTAATAACAGTAAATTGAATATCGTTAGGTGTTACGTAAAGCAAGCAAAGTAAAAACATTACAGTGGTACCGTAATAAATGTACACCGTGTTAGATTTTAGGTTGAAAATACTGAAATATTAACTAGAATTATCAACAGAATGTGATGTTATGACGCCTGTGTACTGTGTTCGGAGATGTCTGCTTAAGTTAGAACACCAACTTCAGCTAACAGTGGCTACACTTAGCAACAGTTAGTGGCTACTCTGGAGATATGCTACATGTTTTGAGTATGAACTCAACAGGTGGCCAATTTTTACATGTTGCACGTTTTTAATAGAGATCATACAAAATTAAATTACAAACTAATTGGACATTTACAGAACACATACTCCAATAGAAAGTCATACCAGAGGTGTCTCCTGACAATATACAATCCAAACTGTGTATGTATCAAAGAGCTTAACTTTCTATGAGTAGATGTTACTTTAACTCTTAATACTATTGCCATTAGGTTACGTTAAGTGTGTCTACAATAACGGTCACTAGAGACAGATAGTATTCAAGCTATTTACCTGAGTAGTGACATCAACATTGTGTTTAAAATGGGGGTATTTGTGTCTTGGTTCACCTAAGATCCCTCTTGGTTCTGTTCAAAGTTTGATGAGACAAATAGGTAACGGTTTTGTTGTGGTGTGATATTACAACCAACAGCCATCATGTGACAGGACACCTGAGTTGGGCTGGGCTGGGCGGTCAGAATTAGTGATATGTAATATGACCGTGGCCATCCTCTCACAGCTCAGCTTTTAGCAAACAGTGAGTAAGGTAGTAACTCTTGGAATCCCTTTTTTGAATGTCACCTGTCATTCCTGAGGTCTTCTGATTTGGTGGTTCCTTTTGACATCTTGTAATGTAGGTAAATTTTCTGCTACTTTATACTTGCAGTCCACTTTGATAACTGTGGTTACTCTTCATATATAGATTATTTACTGTTGGGAGGCTATTACTCGTGTAACCAATCAAATTGTTTTGTGGGCGGGCCATTGAGTGAGAACATAGATTGGTGACTACAGATGACTCCAAAGTAGCTCTTTTTTTTTTTTTTTTTTTTTCAGTAATCAATCAGTAACCTCATTGGCCTGAAATCATGAAACACACCATTGTCCTGTAATGGTAACATTCCCGATTTGAATACTCTTTCACAGTTGTGTTTGCTCATTTTCATAAACCTCCAGGTGGAATATTAGTTCTGCTCCAACCTAGTTAGATTTTTTTCTTTTACAGGACAGGCAGAGCTCTGACATATCAGCATGCTGTGTTGGCTATCAAACAAATACCGTATCAGTAGACTGGAGTTAGTTCAGGGCGAAGGAAAGGGCTGCTACCAGAAAGTTATCATCTCCTTCAAACAGCTGGTGATCATTATCACAGAGGTCATTTGTGATACAATTCAGCTAGTTACGTGTAGTCACTCCACCCAGGAATGAATGAGAAAAACAAAGCCATCTGAATGATATTAAAGGGTCAGTCCACCCAAATAACAAAAATGAATATCAGTATTAAACCCTGATGTCATTTTTAAATGCCTGGAGCGCCCAAAAAAAGTGAACTGGCCCTTACGTAAAAACAAGTAGAAATAAGTAATTCCTCTTACACATGAAAAGTTATGCGCATAAGCAAGTACAAAAGCTGCTATTCAATTGGCTAATTCGTAAACTTTAGAAGGCTGCTGAGTCAGTTTTCTAGCTTCATGAATCTTCTCTGCTTTTGCCACTCTCACACTCTTTATGTTTTATGATCTTGAGATTGTCACTTTGAGCCTCACTGTTCATTACATTGTCACTTTAAGGGAACAACTAGAGGAAATGAAAATAAAGAAGGTATACAGGTATTTCAATGTTTTATGCAGACATACTTGGCACAACAACAACAAAATATATTCTCCTCTCAGGATGATGAAATATTTGTTTTTTAGAATAATCTTTTAAAGAATTATTGTAGAGCAGGCGATTGGGGTATATTTGCACAGGCCAAACGTGCGCAGCCCAAATTATTAATTATTATGTTCAGCGTGATGATATAATATGTCTGATTTCTGATGTCTGGATTTCCAACTGACCTTGGAATTAATAACCATGGATATCTTTTGGCAAATGCAGTCAAAATACTTGTGACCATGCAGTGTGTTTCTCCACATATTTTATATTTCATATCTTTGCAGCTGTACTCTATTTTGCCCTTTTCATATTCTTGCCAACAGTGGGACTATCTATCAAATTCTTTGTTTTGCTTAAAAGTTAGTATCTCAAGCAGACTTTTGTGTTTAGTTCTGACCCAAAAGTGTCTTAAGTAAAAAGGATTGAAAATTGCGGTATAATTGTTCCTCATTTAGATAATCATTTTTGAAAATTTTAGGTTATTTTGTTCAGGCACAGTTTTTATAAAGCTGATTTGTGTTTGATTGTGTTTTTCTTCTGTTCTACATTTTGGGTAGTACGTTTTATTAGCTTCCTTAGATGAATTAGATGAGGAGATTGAGACCACTTTCATGTTTGTATGGTCAACATATGAACCTGGAGCCAGGAGACTGTTAGCTTAGCTTAGCATAGCACAAAAACTGGGAGCAGGGGGAAACAGCGCGCCTGGCTCCTCGCAACACCTCTAAAGCTCACTTATTAGCATGTTACATATGGGTTTGTTTTAATTCCAATACCCGTATCTGAAATGCCTCTGATGCTGTTTAAAATTTGGATCAATTATCATCCAGGACACGAGTTTAAGCACCGATCCTACACCACACAATGTCTTTATTAGAATTTGGGAGCCTGCTACTTCCAAGCAGTCCCGTACACCCTTACGCAACTTAACAGATTGTTGTACTCCCATAGCAGTAGCATATATCTTTTAGTGGCAAATTACTTGAGTAACTTCAAGGACATCCATAACATTAGATCAGTACAGGGTTACAAAATATACTGGACAGCTGTACAGCAAAAACATACCCTTAAGTATCAGAGTGGTACTTGGTATCAGGTTTCTGAATCAGTATCAGAAAGGAAAAAAACTGTATCATAAAATTACTCGTTAAATGTTGCTCGCTAAAACCATTAAAACAATGTGATAAATAGCACTAATGTATATATGTGCTGGTCTGTTTTTTAAGCTGTATGCACTTCCTGAACTCTTGTTGTCATTGTCAGGTTGCCAGGTAGCCACTGGCTAGCTATATAAAAAAAGGATAATTTTGGCAACTGTAACCAAACCCCACTTAATAGCAGTAGAATGTCATTGCCAAAAGACAACAAACACTGTACAGGAGGAGGTTGTGCAGCAGTGTTTTTGTTCAGGCAGAGACCTTCTTCCCTCTGCTGAGTCTTCCCCGCCGGCCCAGATAACACCCCTTGATGTGACTTGTGTTCTGCTGAACCAGATACAGCTGTGGCAACACCCAGAACACACAGAACTGAGGTCGACCCTTTCCGGTGCAGTCCTCCTCCTCTTCATCTGCGCATTGCTTCTTTTCCTGCCTGACGCTGGCCTTCACCGAGATCTTTTTTTTTGTAACCGTGATCCTAGTGAGCATGTGAACTGCAGGAATGTTAACTGTCTTTGAGATGTGGTGTTGGGCAGCAACTGCATGTGGCCTTGATAAAATGGATCGAGGGAGGAGAAGGGTTGTGGGTTATGTCAGAAAGCTGTCAGGGTGTGCTCCCTACATGTCTTTCTCCTACTTTCTCTGTCCTGTTTTGTGTTTTAATCAACAGATCTCTAAGCCTCTTCCCTGTTTGTCTCTGTTGTTGCTCCATCAGCGAGTCAGTCTGTCTCAAAAGCTTTACCTCTGCTTTGTTCTGCTCTTCACATCTGTCTCTTTCTTTTGATCTTTTTTCCCCCTCGTATCCTTCGAAAGACACCTAGATCAGAATTGTCTGGGAAGCAGCTGTCCTAGTTTATACATTGGAGAAAGTAAATCTATAGTTGGTCCAACAGCTTGGTCCTCTAACTGCTGTACTTTGAACCTCTGCCAAACTAATCCCATCGTTAGACCTTGATCTCATTAGAATAAAAATCCTGATCTGAAGGGTTAATCACATTGCATTTCTATAGAATAAAGGGCCTCTGTGGCTTTTGTACAAAAGGCAGATGTGAGCACTGCTGGATACAGCCGCACTGCCTGCTACAATTAGTTGTTTGTTGGTTATCCTGATCCCCGAAATTCATTGTACTGTTGAATGGGTAGCACTTGAATTATTGAACATAATCATAAAGTGAGCAATGCAGGTCTGGTATCAATTTGATCTTAATTATTAAATGTGTAATCTTTGGATGTATGAACACATCAAGGCCCAATCCCAATGCGCCCTTTGCACATACTACTATGTTCATTACTACGTGTAGGGTAGGGTGAAGTGTTAGGGCTACATGGCACTCCAAACAATTTATTAAGTTCTTAGGTTTCTCTGTCATTTCAATGTATTTTGGTCCATTTCTTTATAGCAAGCATTAAACAAATACTCACTACGAGTTCACTGGTGTCTTGCTAGATAACTAGCTAGCTAGCTAACTACAGGGTTGCCACCTAACTGAACTGGCAATTGTATAATGTTCTCTTCATGTTGATAGGATAGCTGAAGACATGACAGGAAACAGGTTGAGAGAGAGGGGGAGTGACACGCAGCAAAGGGCCCCAGGCCGGGAATCAAACCCGGGGCCGCTGCAGCGAAGCCTCTGTAGATGGGACGCCCGCTCTACCCACTGAGCTAAACGGCACCCTGCTCGGAACAACTTTAGCTTTAAGTTTTCCCTCTGGCTTGCTTCTCCTCACGGGGCTCTTATGCTGCACTCTGTGTTATGGAAGGGCCCCGCCTCCCCACACAGAGACAAAGAGTGACTGACAAGAGGGTTCACGTGAGAGACCCGAGGAAAACAAAGAAGCATGCAAATGGAAATTATCGAGGCCGGCAAAATTATCAAGCTCATTTTTATTCATCGTACGATTAATTGATTTATTGATTATCGTGACAGGCCTAGAGAAGTCTCATCAGAAAATAATTGGTACAGGTTATGTTGCAGCTTATAAGCATTACATGCTGTTTTTGTAGCCTGTAGTAGGAAGCTTCATTTTGCTCCTATATGCTCTGTTAAAGTTACTACATGATGCTGATAATACAATCTCAGCACTTCATGTATCTGCTTCATTTCTTAACTTCTTTCGTGAAACATCTTGAGTAATGTGTTTTGGAAAACTCATTTCCTTGCAAGCTTCACATGAGTGAGAAATTAAAACATATGTTGCAGTTACCCTGATGGACTGCAGTGCTGCTACACTCTCATTCATGGGTTCTTATTATGTTTCTCTTGTGCAACAACTTGGTGTGAAATTTGGTGTTACTGGTTCAGTCTAAGGCCTTATAACAAACAGGTTTGTAAAGATGCTGCACTTGGTATCGCTCCTCTAACGTCAATGCAGACTGGCAGGGTAGGAGCACGTATTGCTTAAGGCAGGAACACACCGGGCCAACCGAAGGCCCGTCTGAAGCGTTTGGGGAGACTCGGATGAGTTCGGGAACAAATCTGTTCGGTGTGTTCAGCTGCGTTGGAAGCTTTTGGAACCGCTTTTTTGCACAGCGTCTGCTCCGATTCAACATGCGAAGTCTGAGGAGGTTGGCTGTCGGCCCTCTGAGCCATTGGGTTACTCTGATTGGTTGTGTGCTAGCTGTATGACCATTCTGATTGGCGGTGTGCTAGTGAATCAGCGCGGTGTGTGGGAGGGGCGGAAGTGACGATGGTAAACAAACCACATAACCACATCTTCGTACAATAACGAGCCCGAGAGCACACAACGCGAGTGTCAGCTCAGCCTTAATCATCTTTCAAGTAATGCCAAGTATTTAGTTCACAAACGTCTTCTCGGGTCGAACGAATACTGAACCAATACTGTGTGTGCTTTGTTTTTATATGCACTCCGTTCTGTCATTTCCTGTTTTCCTGTTTTGGAGTACTGGCACAAGACTCGTGCCCACCCGCTGTTAAGGAGGCTTATTGCATCTTGCGCAAGTGCAGAACGTACACGCTACTGTGGAGTTGGCAGCATGTCGATATATAGCGGTATGTTCAATGCAACTTTTCTGCTGAACGGGTCAGATGAGAGGCAACGGAGTGGTCGGATATAGGCAGTTGGAAGTCCTTTTTAGTTGATGACGTGATTGATAGTGTGAAATTGTGGAGGAACTGTGAGCATTCATTCTTTTCTATCTTCATCAGATGAATGGCAAATGGCATTGTCCATGATGCAGCTGCGGATGGCATATTGGAAATGTCTGGTTGTCTCTGTTTTGGTAAACACTGTCGATGATATATGGGGATCTTGTAGGGTTGTTCCAGTTCACAGGGGAAAATTTCAACCACTTGAAAATGAGGGGTAGTAAAACTAAAAATGGGATGGACCCTATTGCAACAGGTATTCGTGAGAGGGAAGCTGATATCATGTTCTGTAGATTTTGTAGCTGACAACGACTGATCTGAGATACAACCACCTGTTGAAGCTTTGAATTAACACAAAAGGGTGCACAATGGAGTGAAACTGACCTGCACCGCTGTGTGGGTATCTGTCCAGTCTGATCTGATCACATGTTGTGTAAGATGATATCTGAGGCGTTAGCTCTGAATGAACTCTGGCTCTGCATAACCTGTTTCCCCAGTGTGACATGTTGTGGACAGTACAGGAACAATTTCTGTTGAATTCTTGTGGACAAACCAAAACACTTAAATTGAACTTGAAGTTGTGGGTTGGCTGTAGAGGGCCACAGTGGCACAGCTTTAAGTACAAGATTACAAATGACCTCAAACCAAAGTAAAAGTCATGACTAATGAGCTGTGGGAATCTGCAGTGAGTTTTTTCAGAATTAAAAAAACCAGACTTCTATTTCCTATTATGTGGACTCTTTTTTTGACATCTCGATAACTTTAAAAGGGGCTGTCTTTTCAATTTCAGTTATTACTTACTGTGGGATAAAACCCACTGTGATTCAGAGCAAAGCATTTCAGTTTGAGAATGAGCTTGCTCCCCTGGGACGTCTCCAGCACGGCAGGCTTTAAATGTGGACAAGAGGGTTAGTTGTCCTCCATATGGCAACACATTAAAAAAAAACACATGCAGGCTTTATCAGTTTGAAGGAAAAGACATTTTGTTGCCAGCTCTGAGGGAACGTGTGAGCCAAATGCCCGCTGATAAAGAAGGGTCATCTCGCATCAAGTTTTGGGATTGTGGCTGTGGCACACATGAACGTCTTTGTGTGTTTTGTCCGAACAGTTCTCTGTTGTTTCATTTTTCTCAGTGCTGACCAGGAGCTCATGGCGTGTTTGTTTTAGTTGACAAACTAACATTCCTTTCACTGGTTACAAGCCACAAGGAAATATCACAGGTTTAGATAGAAAAGGTGGCACATTTGAAGCAAGGCTGCAATGTGCCGCCTTGTCTTTCTGAAAGGGAGGTATGATATTCCTTCTTTTCCAAAAAGTCGCCACTTGGCACGAAGTTGGGCGTGAAGAGAAGCAGGTCAAATTTGTCTTCAAAATAAGAGCTTTACATTGCACCCCATTGGTTTAGAACTGGGTTCTTAGCGGGGGGCTTTTAATTTGAAAGTAGCGACTGTTAGTAGCTTGCCGCTACAACAACAAGTGGACATCTACAGAGACAGAGGAGAAGCTAGCATCTCCCAGATCTCATCGGCTTTCCAGTTGCTCATCTTGACGTCCGCGAATGAAGTGATAAACTGACTGCTGTGATCAGCTGTTTCCTGGTTTTAAAACTCCCCGGCTGTGGGTCACAAAACAGTGCACGTAATCGACACCTCCGCCCATCTCGCGCAATTGCTGGCATATTGACGTCTCGGATTTACATAGCAATGGAGGTGGAAATAAGTGTACGCTCCGAGGCGTCAAATTGGCAGAACAAAACAGACCCCCAATTTACCGCCTTCTGTCTAAATCTGCGGACCTAGCCGCAAAAAGGACGGCCAATTGGCGGCTTACTGCCCAGTATAAAAACAACTACTGTCAGCAGGTAGATTAACCTCAATCTGTGAAACCATGGCCAAGGGTTTCAGGAGCATGCAGTTGCCCAGTAAGGGCACCTTTTCGATGTTGATTGTATGTTATTTTGCTGGCTACAGTCCCATCGGCTGGCTGGGGCGACTATGGAGAGCAAATGTTTTCTCTCTCCTGTTTGCTTTCTCATAAATCTTGACAAAGGCTAGAGCCTCGTCTTCGCACACACTGTCTGTCCTCACGCCTCTGCATTCCTGTCTGCATTGGCCCAGTGCACTGTTGTTTCACACTGAAGGAGATTACAGATGTCTCCAAGAACTTGGTCTTTACCACCGTCGCCTCCCTCCTCCTCGCAAAGAACCACAGATGTTATGTCTAAGTGGCACTAGACCGAAAAAGGCTTTAGGTAAGAGAGGAGTTAGTTTACAATGAAAAGACCCCTCGTCATTTTTTTTATACTCTAGTCCCACTCCTGAGTAAGACAAAATATAAGAGGCCCCTTTTACGTTTTGCTGTACAATGCGAAACGTAGCACCATCACTAACTATGACCTTCGTTACAACATCCCTCCACCTCCATCCCTCCACCTCACCAAGAATGTTAAGTAGATATATTTAGCTTACTTTCATACAGGAGTAAGGATGGTAATAAAAAAGGAACATGAATACGAGAATAATTAAATAATAGGTGGAGTATTGGAGCATTAAGCAGCTAAGGAGGCGGGTATTTGTCTCAAGCAGTTGATGGAAACTACAACAGAACTAAAACACAACTCTAAAGGAGGATGCTCTCTGTCTGCTAGATGTGTCAATTTTTGCTAGAAGAGCTTTATAAGATGGTATTTGGCCGATGTGTTTTTCAGCCCATTAAGTGGGCAAAAAATGTATAAATGCTCCTTAAAGGCAGTGCTATTTTTAGTCCGAACGCCTGCTAAGAATGACATGATTTCTTAGTCGCATTATTGCCCCACAGCTGGAGATGACAGGGACAGCTGGCAGCTTTCTGTCTGGAGTTTGCATGATCTCTCTGGCCCAAAGAAATGCAGGTTGAGTTGACTGGAAAACTTGAAGATGCCTGTAGATATTAATGTGTTGGTCTTTCTTTAAGTTTTTGCCTTGTGGCGATCTCTACTGGGTGTACCAGCTGGGATAGGCTGTACTTCCAGTCAACCTTTAATAACAAAAGTGGTTCTGGAGGTTGAATCTCCTGCTGCGTGCCTTGCATTATCATGAATAAATGGAAACTACAAGTCATTACCATCTGTATTTGTTTGTACATGTTTTTATCATCTCCTTTGGCATCACATTCACCAGTTAGCTCACAGATTGATGGCTTTTCTGGCCCTGTCCATCTCCAGCACAGCTAATGTAACCCTAAACTAAAACATAATCTTCTTTCTCTCTTTAAGATGAATGGAGCTTTAACTGTCAAAGGTTCTGGGTGTCCGCCAATGTAGCTGTAGTTGTGGTTACGCTGACACAATGCTTGTGGTTGGCATAGAGACGCCATCCCTCAGAGGAGAGCATTGTTCACTGTGCATTCTCTGGTCCTTTTCTTGTGTCATGATGTTGTTGTGCAAGCAAGCAATCATCAGCGTCAGGGCACTGGAAAGTCTTTCATTTGGTGGAACGTGTCAGTCGAGGTCGGATATCCACTTTGGTCGGAATACTTTATTGTGTCGTCAAGGACAACTAACATTCGGATCAGCCAAATGTCTTTAATCTCAGGAACATCTTGCATTTTTTATTTGCGCTGCTTCTCTCCCTCAATTGCAATCGCATTGCACTTCTCACTCGACAAAAATTACAGAGCAAACACATGGAGAAAATGATACATCTGTTCCATAACAAAAGAGCTGGAGCTGTTCTAAATTAATTTTAATGTCACCGTCAGAAACACAGCAGAAAGCCTCAAGACCCGGAGGGATTTCAATACATCACAGCTCTTGTCTAACAAAGCATAAAGTAATATTAGTGAGCTATACAAAGGAATTATGAGTCACAGTAATGTTCATGCTGGTCGTTTATTTTATATTATGTGTGATGACATAACAGATTTCTTTTAGTGTCTGAACTTTGTCAGGCTGGCTGAGTTTGAAACACTCGAAACTCATAACAGAGACATTTTGTTCCAAATGATGGCTGGAAATCCCAAATACTTCAGTCCACATCTATTCCAACATTTGATTCAACTTTGACAACTCCCTTTTTTCTAACAAAAAGTAGGAAACCTGAGCTGAAAAGGGGATGAATTAAATCCCCTTGCAGATGAACATTGTGAGATAAACACTGGGCTATCAAGTGGTGATTCATTATACTTCCCTTCACGATCGGTGCTGAGTGTATCCCTCTTAATAAACAAATACATCTGTTTAGGAGCATGTCTGACAAGATGTGTGGATTTACGACACCATCTGTGTTGTAAAAGTATAGAATAATTTATCAGATTCATTCTTATTAAAAGAACATCATCTGTTGAACATATTTTTGCGTGGCTCAACTTTAGAGCTTCGGCTCGAGCTTTGAAACTGTTTTAAGCTTCATGTTTGTTTCTGACAGTCATGGTAGAAAAAGTTGTGGAGGTGTGCAACGTAATACTGAGAATGCAGAGGCTGTTTCTGGTAACTAATTCTCTGTGCCAATGGGGAAATATTTGTTCCAGCCTGCCATTGCCCCTCTTCGGAGTAAAAATTTGCCATAAAAATAAACGGACAAAGGATATTTAATCAGCACATTCCAGCTCAAGACATAAACTCCAGTTCGGGTTTTATCTGATGCTGCTGTAAACACTATTACGGTTAGCTTACTCAGCAGTGGGCTTTTTCATGTTTGCGTGTCCTCGAGGCTTTTAAGACCCACTTTAAACACTGGCAGATATGGCAGAGTCCTTTTGACCCTGTCATGCATTTTTTAGGCTGTGTCTCCACTTCTCTTCTCTTCTCTTCTCTTCTCTTCTCTTCTCTTCTCTTCTCTTCTCTTCTCTAATCTCCTTTTCCTCTTTTTTTTTTCAGTTCCATAGCACATGCTGTTCCTTCCCTTCCCTTTTTCCCCCTCCTCTCTTCCATCGAGACTTACTATCAGTAGGCCATTTATCTTGATCTGTCTCGTCATGATGAACTAAAGGTCAGCATTTAAAGTGGCAAGATTCTCCAGTAAAATCCTTTTTTTGTCAATGAGATCATTGCAAAAAACTAATCTCACTGCCAGCATAGATGTAAATATGACCAAATTCAACTCTTGATGGTGCTGACCTTTGTGAAGAAATGGAAAGTCAGTGATCCCTAGTTTAGCCTGTATAGTATTTACCCTTCCTTTATTATTAACTTTAAGGTTACAGATAGTTATGAGACAGGATTCAATGATATAAGCTAAATATGTCTGTTGAATTAACCCTGTGAACTTATTTTCTTATCAGAGATGAAGCTAACAAGCTGGCTAAGCTAATTGCTGATTAATGTTAACTGACAGCTGGGCCTAGTTCGCAATCTGGCTAGCTTGGTCTCCCATACAATAAGTTCCTATGGTTAATTCAAAAGAAACATCTTTATCAGTGACAGTGTAAATGTATTATCCCTAAGAGACCAAGCTAGCAAGTATGCTAACTGACAGGTAAAACCAGTCACAGCATTCTCCTTGCAGGCAGGTCTGGCCACTCTAGACAGTTATTCTGGACTAACGTGACCAGGTCGCTATCCAAATAAATGGGGAAAGAGCCATAACCCCACTTACCATGGTCACCATATCAGTTGAAGCCCATTTGGGGCCTTGACTTCCATCTCCCAGATGTCCTAAGCTCCTCTGATAGCATGGTATCTGCTTTCGAGCAGAGTCAGCTAACAGAACTAACTTGTAGCTGCTGCATACCTACTGTAAGCTACAAGTTGCTTTCAGGAAACTACGTACATAACGAAGAGTTGAGGCAGAGCTGACGGAGGACATTGGAGGGAAAACCAGAAAACATTCTAAAATATAAAATATGATCCATTTTCGACCCACTAGCATAAGTTATATAAACAAGCGACAGAGTGGCAGGGCAGCTGACACAGAGACACTATTTACCTTAGTAGTATTCATTATTACACTAAGACACTAGATTTTGAAGCTGTTATTTTTTTTAAATGGAAGAGCGACATAATTTTGCTTGAAGTGGTTTGTCTCTTCTGTGAATGATCTGCTAACATTTAGATACCTAGCTCTCCTGGCTGAGCCTCGTCATCTTTAACATGTGACTGTACAGAGAAAATGAGAAGAAGCCCAGCCAGCTTTTGTGCTTGAATCATAATAGCATGTATTTGACTTGTTAGCTGTTAGTCTACCAGCTCACCAACTAAGCCTATTAACCCTGACAGTTCTCGTTTACATAGACTTATATACATTTTGTGCAACTTCCTGTAACTTTTTTTTGTTATTATTATTTTTGAAAGGTCAACAGAGAACAAATGTCTCATCAGTTCACTGTGGTGCTTGACACAGACGTCAACCCCTCCACACACACACAGTCACACACACGCAGACTCCTTTAGTAAGAGTCAGTGTTTCGTGGTGACAGGCCTCATTTGTCCCCGGTTGAAAAATGTTTCTGTTTACTTGTCTTTCAATGTGAAAAACATCCACTAATCTTACTCAGTCACGTTAGTTCTTCCTGTGTTTGAAGTCTTTGGACCAAATACCCAGATTAGTTTATTTTATAGTGCACTGATGAGTCATTCTGATTAAGCAGATTTGGAAAGGAACACCACACATTCTTTTTTTTTGGACATTAAAACAGTTTACGGGTTTTCAGATTTACAGTATCAGTACAGTAACTTAATTGTAATTTAATATTAAGTAATGGTTTCACTACCTCTGTTCAGCAAACCATAGCCACTTATCTTGGAATGGAAAGTGTCAGCCCCATTACCTGCCAAATATCTTTTTCCTTTTTCTTTGCAAAAGAGAAAATTAGGCCAAGTCCAAGTCTTAAAGGAAAAGTGTGGGTGTTGTGTGTTTTGTGGTTTGCATTGCAGCAGTGAGGTCGTTACATACTGAGGGCAATGCTTTTAAATATTAGTCCAGTAGTTTCTCTCCTCACACCCCCACACAGGCACAGACTCGCACACCTCGAGAGGATTGTGAAGCAATGTGTTTCATAATTGGAGATTGTATCAAACTTAACCTCTGAAGGGAAATTGCAACTTTTAGAGGAGCATGTCCTCTTTTCTAATGATGGGGTCATTCAGTTCATCCCAAATAACATTTTCTTAATGACTTTGTTTTAGGAACGTAATCGCTATTGCTCAAGGGAATTAAAAGGCTAATCACATTGTAAGGAAAATAAACAGTTTTTTTCTGCTCTGATTTAAACTGTTTTTTCAGCTAAGTAGAGAATCTGACAAATGTCATGCTACATCAACCCAATCTTGAAAATGCTGGCAATGTACATTTCTGCAAACCACAGATATGTTGAAACCTACATTTGTTTTTGTTGCAACTTTATGTTTCTTATGTAAAATTTTAGATTTTATCTTCTGACAACACTGTGTTAATGCCCTAATTAGGTATACATACAAAAAACACTTGGTGAGGGTTTGGAAAAGATCGTGTTTTGACTTAAAAGAGACCTATCATGCTTTTTCATTTTTTCCCTCTTGTGCATGTAAAAGATTTTGAAAGTGAAGTCCGCGCAAACAGAAGCTGCACTCTCCCACAGAAAACACCGCTCCTGAAACGCCTCATCAGTAGTCCCAGAATCTGTGACACCTCATAGTTGCGAATTTGCATAATTAATGACAGCTACGAGTTTGGCACCCAAGAATTGATTTAGAGCAGCTGCTCTTCTGTCGTTAGTGATGCTGGCTCACACGTGTGAGAGCTGATCAATCAGAGTAGACTTGATATCCTAAAGAGACGGGCGCTAAAACAGAGCGTTTCAGACAGAAGAGGAATACAGTGCTGCTGCATGGGAGAGTATTTGAAAACTAATGTGAATTTGGTGCACTAAAGCATGTAAACCTGTTCTACTTACCAGGAACTAGAACAGTTTAGTCACTGTAACCACGGCTGAAGATGTCCAGTTTTGTCATTCCAGTCAAAAATATCATTTTCCACCACGGCTGAAAATCTCTTTGTAAATATCATGTTATGTTATGTTGATTGGTTATATACACGTTGTAGGGCTCAGCCGATCTATACAAACCGACGTCAACTCAAGAGGCTCCACTTCAGTTTGGGCCTCTTTGTATAAATGGGAAGATTGATTTAATTAGCTGTGGTCGGCCCCAGCTGAGATTGAGTTAAAATTAGATACACTTAAAAATGTGCGCTAATGTTTGGATCTTGAAAGAATCTGCAGACTGCGCAGAAAAATTATGCTGGCTCTGCTGAAAAAAGGACCTCAGTCATGGGGAATAGGGAAATGTCATCATCAGTCTTATATAAATAGAAGCACCCCATGCTGTAAACAAGTACAAATCTTTAAAGAGGGATTTCCGTTCTCAGATCTCATGTTCTCAGATCGATGTAGATGTCGAGAAGAAGTGCTGCACTTCCTGAATTCATCCTGCAGTGACCCTGTGCCCAGGGAGGCCTGTGGGAATGAGGAATTTAGCAGATGCTTGAGTTCAGTCAGCCAGAGGGTTGAGGTCAGAGTTAATCTTGATCGTCCTCATTCCTTTTCTCCCTGTTGCACACACACATACTGTATGACTTATTAAGCAAGACAGGGTAACTGCACGTCTGGAAAAGTCTTCAAAAGCATTGGATTCTCTTCCCTAAAAAAAAAAAGGCCTTTGACAGGAGACGTTACTCTTTTATTATATAAGAATGGACTTGTTTTAACAGCAGAATATATATGCACAAGGCTGTTGCCTGTTACTAACAACTAGCACTGTCATTATGTCCTGCTCGCTTTTGGCAAAAACTTAATTTGGCTTGAATGTATTAATCATGTTTCTAATTGGTTAATCCACCCACCATTTTTCTGTCACTTATGCAGGTCAAGGTCACCTTCGATTAATTAGTCATTAGGAACTGGCAAGTGCTGAAATAAACAGATGTAATTCTAAATAATTCTAGACCATTTTGTCAAGTTTGACATTTATTTTGTAGGCGTGATCATGAAACGATTATTAATTAGTTAATTAATTAATTAAATAGTCTGAGATTTAGAAAAAAAAAATTAATACAGGTAAAATGCACCTAAAACACATGGCTGTATGATGAACAACATATTCTCATAAAAAAGACAAAAAGAAACAATGGGACATGAAAAAGTACATAAAGAAAAATATAATTAGATTGAACAATACCACTTCATTTAAAAACTGGAAAATGTAAATGATGGGTAGAGCTTCTTTGAAATTTTTATTTATTAGCAACCATAGAGACAATGGATAGTTCAATCCGGAGGGACATTGGACCATATACAAAAGGTTTTATACTCGATTAGCTTCCATTAGACAACAGCTAAAACGGTACTGATATGATACTGTTTTGATATGATGTGATTAGGAAATGGCTTAATTAATTGATATGTACCAACTCACATATTGGATCTAATCTAAATGTGGAAATGAAACACACATAATGTAATTAAACAGTAATGTTAGTCAGGAAGTTGCTGAATGCTAACATCAGCTAACAAGTCATCTCATGTTGTTGTGCATTTAAGTTTCCCGCCCTGAGAGTGACGTTGGAGGAAAAAGGCGATAAATGGAATAAGATCTACTGTCTTTTCCAAAGGAAGTTATCTACACAGGATAAGATGAGGTGGATGTTTTAAAAAAATAAATAAAAACATATTCAAATATGTTTTTGATTGAGCTTTAACTATAAATATTTAACCCAACAGAATAGTCGTATTTAAATTGATGGACAATTTTCATCCCCACCATGCTTGTAAAGTCTGAAATGAACACTGCAAAAACTGTTTCTGATGTTGTCGGTTTTATTTTCTCCCTCTCCTACCAGCCCTTCTTAATCCCCTACAGAGTACTAATATCTACCCAGCACAGACCCATGAAGCTGTCACATGTGAAATAGTTCTGTTCTTTCTTTGGCCACAGCCATAAAACATGCGGTAGCCAGTCTGGTTAGGCAAGATAAACAAATCTGGTGACTTTCCACACCACTGGCCTTGTATCATAGAGCATTTAACTGTGGAAAAAGAGACATATACATACACAGTATTGCCTTTTAGTCTGCTTCGGTCTTTCTTGTATTTTGTATGTTTAGCAGAATGATTTGCATAAAGTGAGAGTGCACATTTAGCTGCGAAGGAGATCACATATCACTTAATTCTGATGAGATTTTGCATTAGCAGAGTCAGGCATGTTGAAAGTGGATCTAATAGAAGGATATGGAGTTAGCATATTTCTTCAAGTACAAAAAAAATCCTTCAAGTACAAACTAAAATATTTCAAGTACAAAAAAAATCCTTCAAGTACCAAACGAAAAACTAAAAATGAATTTTCCGCCTTGCTGATCCACACACAAATGTCAGTAAACTTTCTAACAAATGTCCTGTAATTTGCACTCCACAACAGTAGATGGCGCTGTTGAGTCAATTTAAGGCCGGCAGAATGATTTTTTTACCCCCAAATCTTTATCTTTTATTTTTCTATTTCATTCAAGGCCACAACAGGATTTACCATAGACATATATACATAGACGCCTCATTGAGCGCTGGACCGTACGTCGACGTCAACATCATATTGGAGGAGGCAGCTCAGCCCCGTAAACTAATACAAGTCAATGGAGTGAACTTTATAAAGCTCCTTCTACAAAGTGTTATAAGTTAATGTCTCTCATTTACACATTCACACACGTGCGAATATATTCAGGAAATATATCGTAAACAAAAACAACGCCTGTAACGTTCTCTGATGATTACAAATGTAGTGACTGGAGGGGTACCTATTGCGGACGGTGAGCGCTGATGGCGCAAAGACTCATGGGAGCGAATTCTCAAGTGCTCATGAGACTGTTGTTGTTCGGATATGTTTCGTTTGGTTGCTTTCTGTACAT
>OMLP01046460.1:15270-27156 GCA_900302685.1 Spondyliosoma cantharus
CACATTCCTCTCACACAAGTGGAAAGGAAGGTCACTCATATTTCCCTTGCAGAAGGCAGGCACACTTGTGTTTACATTTCAGCCGCTACACCCCCATCACTATAGCAACTCATTTTCTTATTTTGTCATACTAAGTGGGTGTTTTTCAGTCAATTCTGTTGTTTGTAATGTGCAGAAATATCCTCACTGTTGGCTAGATGTAAATGATGAAGCTTAAGGACTTATGTAAACCACAATATTGCTTTTCTTTTATGTGAAGTACATCTTCATTGGGCAATATCAGGTTTGTATTGGCACCAAATGGCAGCAAGTTGCAACATTTTAGGACCAGATGACTTAGAAATCGAAAGAAATCTTGGAAGCTGATGGCAGTAATTTGCATTTCTTGGCAGTAGGTGTTGAGCTGGACTTGGTTTTGATGTGTCGGTTCCTGTGCACTGAAGATGTCTTGCCAGTTTGTGCGCCCAGCCAGACTTCAAAATAGATCAACTGAATTTCTATTACATTAAAACCTAAATGTGCTTTCCTTGCAATGTCATGTAAAAGAAGTAAAAAAATATACATATGTATGAGTAACATCACTTGAAGGCAACACCAACATTTTTTTATTCCCCTTTTATTGGAATTAAAAGTATTCAGATGACTGCTTTTTGGAGATGAAGTTGGCGTGTAAAATGCAGGTTAAAATACCTCAGGATGACTGAGCATGTAGATGTCTGAACATTAAGCCAGTGAAAAGAGTCAGTAATTCAACAGAGGACATGTCTGTACCTGGAATAGTGTGGAGGAGGTGTATCACAGGCCAGGCCACGATTTCAGAATGGAATAGAACAATTAGTCGGCTGGGTGTAGGCACACACAGACAATCAGTCTGACATTTTTACAAATGTGAGACAGTGACTCAGTTTTTAGTTTTCATAGCATTTTGCTTAATTTGAAAAACAGAATTATGTAGTACAATAACTTAATCATCAAAATGAAATTCAATACCATCTAGTCATTGTCTGGTTCTAACATCAAACACGCACCTAAACGTGACCCCTTCTAGAAACCTGCTTTTTAAGCACATTGTTACCAAGGAGAAACAATTAAAAGCATGCAGAGTAAACAAAAATCCAATGCACTCAAAAGAGGGTAGACATCTTACTACATAATTGTTGTGAAAATGTGTGGTTTAAACTCTGTATATTTCTCCTTTGGCTTTTCTTTTGTGCATGCATCTTGACCCTAGCCTTGCAAACTGTTGGCTGGCAGTGTACAGAGCTGACCATGAACAGGCAAGAGGCCGTTTGTCGCACTTGCCTTCAAAAACCTCAATATGGACACACATATTCTAAATGCGCTACTTAAAAGTCCATAAAATGTTTCTAAAAAATAAATAATATCAAGAAATCCCATGTTTCTTAAATGTAAAAAAGTCAGTTGTTGACCTGCAAGGCTTTGCAGCTGGACCAATCAAGGATCATCTCTGAAGTCAGCTGGGCTGCTGGTAATCATACTAAACTGATGGCTGTTGTGGTTCAGGTATCTGCACATAAGTAGCTCTTGTGTAAAGCAACATTGTCTGTGGCTAGGGCCTTTGTTCCACTCCTACATTCCTTACTTTTATCTAAGAGCTACTGCAGCAGCCTCACTGTTTTCTGCTCCACACTGTATCAGATAAATATTTTCCATATAAAGATACTGCTAATGCAACCAAACATTTCCTGCAGTTACTAATTCACATTAAAAACTTTCCACTGGAAAACCACAGGAAGGAAGCAGCATTTGACACCAAGGTCAGCTCTTGACAGCTACTATTCAAAAAGACTTGTTTTTTTTCTAACATTTCATGGCAGTGGATCATCTTAAAATATTTCAACTGGTAATCGTGAGAGAAGAAATAGCCACACTGAACTGCTGTAGCTGAGGAGCTGCATGTGGCAGGTGCTCACTGCAGTTTGTCCATACCAACAAACCTCCAAAATATTATGAAGCTTAGTAACTTTTGTGTAGTTTTATTATGGATTTGTTCTGCAACTGCATCACAGACTCTTAGCAGCAAGCATGTTTGCTCACGACACAGCTTGGTGTGATAACAAGCGTAAGGAAAGTGTTGTTATTAGCACCTATTGCAGAGATACAAGTGCCATCCCAACCCAAAATATACACAACGGGAACTAAAGTATCACTCTGTAGATCAAAGGTATTTTAAAAGGTTTTTTCATGGCTTTACTCATTTTCTCAATAAATACATACAAATAAACAAAAAGTGTTTTGCTCCTTTGATATAAGTGTCTAATAGTTTGCTTTAATGTGATTTTATTTTGATTTTATCTTTTATTTTTTTCATAATCCAGCTCTGCCTATGACCGGGACAACAAGATTCGTGTGGCCATTAAGAAGATCAGCCCCTTTGAGCACCAGACATACTGCCAACGCACCCTGAGAGAGATCAAAATCCTGCTGCGCTTCAAACATGAGAACATCATCGGAATAAACGACATCATCCGCACACCAACCATTGACCAGATGAAAGACGTGTATCCTTTCACACAATTCTCAGAACAGAAAGAAAATCGGATGCCTTCATGTCTCGTTCTGCCTACACCCCCCTCTGTCCCTCCCTCCCCCGCGCGTACACAGGTCACGTTTCACTGATGCCGGAAATATTCAGCACACTCCTCTGCAGAAATACGGAGTTGCAGAAGAAGACGTTCATTTGACCCCAAAGAAGAAGAAGAAGAAGACGTTCATTTTGTTACAATGGCAGAGAAAATGCAGCCAGCGTTACTTGTGTTGTAAGAGTAGCGTAGCCCTTTCAGGAATAGGGCAGTGCGTGAGGTGTGCGTAAGGTGTGAGTGGGCAAGCAAGAGTGAGGGAGCATGCGTACGTGCAGACAGTGAATGAATGAGAAGGTGGAGGGGCACACTGAGCAGCAGGTAAAGTGTACAGTATATGCTGCAGTTGTCTTTGAATAAACGGGACGGCTCCCCGAAAGACCGCAAAGCTCCCTGGCATTATTTTACTGACCAACTGCCTGAGGCAGAAAAGGCTGCGACGAGAAAGGCTCTGGCCTTCTTCAAGTAACTTCATTTGATGTCACGCAAATCATAAAATTGATATGCTTATATAAAGGCCATGGTGGATTCTTTGAACCAAATCAATGATTTTGAAACTTTAATAAGATGATAAAAAGATTCATAAAGTTCCATTCATCTCGCTCTGATGCCGCCGGAGGAAGTGACGTTGTCAGTAACCGCTCTTGTAACTTTTCCTTAAGGATTTTTCCTTTGATATTTACTCTTGTTCCTACTTTTAATTCCGTACTTTACTTTACTTCGTTTTTGCTACACACGCGCTGAATTTTGAAGAACAAAAGATAAAGTAAAGGCACTTAGAAAAATAAGTGCCATAAGTCAAGTCTCAGTCGCCTTATTCACGAAGGTGAGTTTATTCGAGTTCTCGTATTTTAAGGACAACGGAAGATTTGCCCGGCCAGCGTCTCATCCTCTAGTTGTTTTTAGACAGGAGCTGAACTGTTCACGATCAGAGCTGAAGATTAACCACTCCAAGAGACGTACTAAATTCCAGCTGAACAAGGACATTATTGCCAGGCGACGCCTTTCAGCCTCCAGCGCACTCAAGTGAAAACTTCCTGCTTGGGCTTTTGAACGGAGGGAGCCGGTCATCAGAAGACGAGACGCAACTTCCCCTCTGCCGCTGGTCCGCTCGGCAAGCCGCTGTGAAGCTGGAAGCAGGATGATATTAAACAACCGGGAGTCAGTATATCTACAACCAAGTAAGGCTGAAAACCCGGTATCCTGCTGGACACACACATGAAAGAGTTGGTATTTGTCTGAAGCTTTGATCCCCATCATTTAAGCTCAAGAAAGATTTCGGTTAAGGGCCGTAGCTTCAAATTTTACTCTTGTAATATTTTCAAATTACTCGCCATCACAAAAATCCACCGTCACTTCTGAATCACATTATATTTCTCTTAGAATCCATCCATTCTGTTACTTGTTGTCATTTGTTTGCTTCATTTACCATATCATTACATTTACCTTGCATTCATTTAGTTAAATAAACATGTATAACCATATGTACTTGTCTGTGCAAGTTTGATTTGATGCAGGGAAATCGAGGTAAAAGAAATTTCTACTTCAGATAATGAGATTTGAAATTTAGATTCGAAATTGATTTGATCAGATGTTTGGAATAATTTCCTCCGAATCATTCCAGTAAATAAACAACAGAGGTGGTGCCCCATTTACGAGTGTGTTATTAATCCCCAGTGATTAATTAACTTTTTATCAAGTAGTGTATCTCCTACATATGTCTGTGTAATAAACATGAAGCCATTATTGAAGGTTAACCTAAAAAGAAAAAAAGAGATAGAAAAAAGGAAAACAGGAAAACACATAAACATAAAAGTTAGGTTCCATTTGTAGCACCCCAGGCAGAGGTGATATCCCACGTTGACTGTTATAAACATCTTTGGGATCAGGGTGTCAGCCAACATTGTGAGCATTTACATACCCTATTGTGTCAGCTTGTAATAGAAAACCTCCCTTGCCCTCCCCTTAATTTCTATTTTGTATCTAGTATCCATTTTCCCCACAAAGTAAAGATATTAAGGCCCAGTATGGCTTTAGTCCTTTCCATTAGCAATAGCTCTCTCTCTCTCTGGTTCCATACATTCATATCTACATACACTCACCCATACATACCCCTCCATGCATACTTCTACATGTATATGCATGTAGAAATACATACATACTGTAGACACACACACACACACACACACACACACACACACACACAAAACAAAAAAAACAACCACTTATTATTTCTAATTCCATTTTTTTTTCTTTCGTTTTTTTTCTTTCCCAACTTTTTATTTTATTTTTCTTTTGTTTTTAAAGTTAATTTAATTGCAAATTATTAACTGGGTGAATACATACAATAAATTTAAATAAAACTTAGCATTTATCATTAATAATTGCCATTTTCATAAATTCATTGGCTATTGGAATTTCTCCCATTAAAGAAAAATTAGTTTTGGTAAAGTGATCCATCAAAAATACAACAAAGAAACAAGCCAATACTTTCAGGCAGTACAAGGATTAACCAAAAATTATTCTTCCAAATCTGTATTTTCTCTTTAACCAAATCAAGAAGTTAATTAACCATAGCCTATTTAAACCAATAGTTTCCACTGGATGCGTCCCACCTTCTCCGCCAATCCAATGGGGTTTGGCACCATTAGCCATGGATGTCCCTGTTATCCCTTCCAACTTTCAGCTTTACTGGTTGGGTTTGCTTGATAATAAAACATAATAAATATAACAATTTCAACTTTGCTGGTGCGAGAATGTGTCTTAATGTCCTGGGCCTTCAGTTGCTCTCTGACGTCTTTGTACAGCAATCTCTGTTGTCTTACTTTGAACGTGAAGTCATGATTGAAAAAAATCCATGTATCCTTGAAATTCACCAACGATGATGGGTCGTGCAGAGTCTCGACGCTCGTACGGTGCACTCTCTTAATATGAAGATCTCCTGGAACTCTGAGGGCTTCTCTGAGCAGCTTCTTGAGGAAGGTCATGTTGGTGCCTTCACTTTTTTCCCCAACGTTATAGATACAGATGTTGTTCTGTCTGGATTTGTTTTCCAGATAGTCCATCTGTTCAGCTAGTTCGAGTCTGAGTCAGGAGAAAGTCCCAATGCTGTGGAAAACATCCTGCTTGGTTCCAGTCCCCAAGAAGTCGAGGCCATCTGACCCGGGAGACCACAGACCAGTCGCGCTCACATCTTACGTGATGAAGGTCCTGGAGAGACTGGTTTTAGCCGAGCTTAGGCCACAGGTGAGGATGTTTCTGGACCCTTTGCAATCAGCCCCATTTAGGAGTCGATGATGCTGTCACCTACCTGCAGCAACGAGCCCATATGCATCTGGATGGTGGAGGAGGCACTGTGAGGATCACATTTTTTGATTTCTCCAGTGCTTTCAACACCATTCAACCTCTGCTACTAGGTGAGATATGGGTGTTGACGACACAATGATCTCCTGGATTACTGACTACTTGACAGGCAGGCCACAGTTTGTCCGTCTGGGCAGTGTCCTGTCTGATGTGGTGGTCAGTAATACAGGAGCTCCACAGGGAACTGTGCTTTCTCCCTTCCTCTTCACCTTATACACCACTGACTTTCAGCACAACTCTGAGTCATGTCACCTGCAGTGACGACTCAGCTGTTGTGGGTGTATAAGAGAGGGAGACGAGGGTGAGTACAGGACACTGGTAGACGGCTTTGTAGAGTGGTGCGAACAGAATTATCTGAGGCTGGATGCTGACAAGACCAGAGAGATGGTGATCAACTTCAGGAGGAAGAAGATGCCTTCACAGTCACTATGGATCAGGGGGGAGGTGGTGGAAGAGGTTGAGGACTACAGATACCTGGGAGTGGTGATCGACAACAGACTGGACTGGAAATCTAATACAGAGGCTGTGTACAAGAAGGGGATGAGCAGACTCTATTTCCTTAGGAAGCTGAGATCCTTCAACGTGTGCAGCAATATGTTGGAGATCTTTTACCAGTCTGTTGTTGCCAGCGTCATTTTCTTTGCTGCTGTGTGTTGGGGCAGCAGCATCAGAGCCAGCGACACCAACAGACTTGATAAAATCATCAAGAAGGCTGGCTCTGTACTTTTGAGACTGTGGTGGAGAGGAGAACACTGAATAAACTGTTATCCATCATGGACAATGATCAGCACCCTCTCTATCACACAGTAGACAGACAGCGGAGCACCTTCTCTCACAGACTGCTCCAGCTCCGCTGACAAAGGGACAGATACTTTCCTGCCACATGCCATCACACTGTACAATAACAGCTAAAATGCTGGTCATAACACATAGTCTCTACGCACTTTGGTTTTATACACTCTGCTCACCGCACCTTATATTTTATCTTGCACTACAATTACTCTGCTTATTTATAGATTTTTTATACATTTTTGTATATTGCATTTTTTATTGCTATTTTAATATGTCTGGGTTGTTCCTTTTATTTCATTGTGTTGTTATTGTCTCTGTGTATAAAGCTGCTGCTACACTTTAATTCCCCAGCTTGGAATCAATAAAGTATATCTATCTCTCTATCTCTCTATCTAAACAATTGTTGAATCTCGTGTTTTTCTGCCATGCCTTTTGCGTTTTTTGCAGACTTCCCCTTCTTAGCTTTCTTCATGAATTTAATTTCAGCAAACTCCTTAGAAGCACCACCCGAGCGGAGATTCATTCCTTACTCTTTACCGATGGGTATTTTCTCTCTTTTAATAGCGTAAATCCAGTTTCATTGAAGGTTTTCGGGAGGGCTTGCGAGGAACTAGTTCAAGCTGCCGCTTGAAGCAATTATTTCAGATTCTATGCTAAGCAAGGTCTCCCTCTTAAAGCGAAACTCTTGCCAAAATGCAACCTAGGCTTCGTTTGTGAATGTATGAGTCAAACCTTAGTGTAAAAGCATATTTATGACGAAAGAGGCACTTTGAAGATTTACCGTAGTTTTGTTTTCGCTATTTTTAAAACTTTAAAACACTAAGAAGGCTCGACACAACATGAAACTTTGCTCGTAGTATCACCAGGGTCTCTACACATGAACATGAGCATTAAGAACATTGTTTGTGTACACAGAGTTTACTAAAAGAGAGTTTGTAGCTTGTTCTGCTTGTTCACTGGCAGGACGGCTGAGAGCGGAAGACACAGCTGCTAACATGAGTTGTACAAAAACTCTCTTTTTAGTAAACTCTGTGTACACAAACAATGTTCTCAATGCGCTTGTTCATGTGTAGAGACCCTGGTGATACTACGAGCAAAGTTTCATGTTGTGTCGAGCCTTCTTAGTGTTTTAAAAATAGCAATTTCGATGCTAGCGTAAAAGTGCCCCTGCACTCCATTGAAAATGAGCTTGCCCGAAAACGAAACTACGGTAAATCTTCAAAGGGCCTCTTTCGTCGTAATTATGCATTTACATGAAGGTTTGACTCATATACATTAACAAAAAAAGCCTAGGTTGCATTTTGGCGAGAGTTCCGCTTTAAGCAATAGATGGAAGAGTATAAAAAACACAGCGACGGGGGTGCTAACGAGCACCGCATGGATTAGATGTTCTCCCGGGAGGCTCCGAAACACCCTTGCTAAAATTACATTTATAATCCATGTTTACACTACGAACGTGCAATTATGAGCAACTCTGGTAGACATCTGGCTAAGGGGAAACCTGCAAACCCAAAACCACCTATTAAGAAAGGCGGTAAAGCTGTTTTTACAGCTGAAGAAGATGATGAGGCTAACAGTCAAACCACGCTAGCTAGCGGCACCTGCGGTAGCGCCAACGAGGCACCAAGCCCACAGCCCACACTGGCTAGCATCCTAACAGCTATTGGGAAACTGGAGGAGGGCATGACGACCAGACTCAACAGCCTGGACACAAAACTACAACTGGTCCAAACCTCCCTGACCAACCATGCAACACGTATCACAGACTTAGAGCGGTGTGCCTCCGACTACGAGACCCACATCACTGCCCTGGAGGGACGCTGCGCAAAGCTGATGGAAATCAACAACACCACGAAACGGAAACTAACCGACTAGCTCGATCTAGATGCTCCAACATCATAATCACGGACTTACCTGAAAAGGCTGAGATGGGCAATCCGACGCAGTTCGTCGCAGAGTTTCTTCCGCAGCTTTTAGGGACCAATAAATTCCCAGACAGACTCAAAGTGGACCGAGCTCACCATATAGGTGTACAGCCCTCTCCGGCCCGACGGCGCATCATGATCACCAAAATCCACCACTATCCAGAGAAGGAAAACATTCCCACCTGAAGTATCTGAGAAACGGCAGGCCTTTGATGAAGTCAAAAAGAAGCTGAGAGATGCAGGAGTTAAACACGGCCTCCTCTTCCCCAAGCAACTGATCTTCACTTTTGCCACTGAGCAGAAAATATAATATAAAAAAAATATAAATAAAACCACACAGCAGGCCTGAGCCGTTTGGACCAACCAGCTCGCTACAATCAAGGACTGCTCCACTAGCTCATATAAGTAAGCGTTATGAACATATAAGGTTGGTTGAGGATGTTTGGTGAGCCCACCAAAGGTACATTTTGTTTCCTTCATCAACCTACAAAGTTTAGGTAATTAGGCACATTCTTGTAATGTTCAGCTGTCTCTCAATGTTGATGAGGGTAATTTTGCTCCGCTTCGTTTGGGGAAGTGGATGGGGAGAGGGATTAATAGTGTATGTTTTTTTGTTTGTTGTTTTTTCTTTCTTCCCGGCTCTTTTATTGTGTAAAAGCACCAATCTTATTTTCATTATTAACACTGTCAATATGCCACTAATTTTTAATTTAAATTTTATATACTATTTTAATCCCAAATTGGGAAATTCTTTTTTCCACTCACATTACACACACACACACACACACACGCAGTGTAGAGGAGATGAGCGAAGGGGCTGCCACACATGCCACGGCGCCCAACGAGCAGTGTTAGGGGTCTGTGCCTTGCTCAAGGGCACCTCGGCAATGCCCAGGATGTGAACCGGCATTCTCCAACTGCCAGTCCACACCATTATTTTTTTGGTCCAACTGGGACTGGAACCGGCGACCTTCGAGTCCCCAAGCCAAGTCCCTACGGACTGAGCTATTGCCGCCACCTAAACACTACTTCTACAAGGGGTTAGGGTTAGGGTAACCCTAACCCTAACCTAGCCCAATAACCTTACTTAGTTGGAATGTCAGAGGCCTAAGAACCGGCTTAAAAAGAGGAAAGATTTTCTCCCATTTAAAATCCTTATCCGGGGACATTATTTTTATGCAAGAAACACATATTAAACATACTGAGCAATGGAGACTGAAATGTAGCTGGATCTCACAAATATATCAGTCAACTTTTTCCTGTAAGGCCAGAGGTGTAGCTATACTTATCCGTCGAAACATCCCATTTGAACATATCTCAACCATTTCTGACCCGAACAGTCATTATTTTATTGTAACAGGCCACATTTTGTCAAGACATGTAACTTTCTTAAACATATATGCACCTAACTTTGATGATCCTGGATTCTTTAGCAGAGTTTTCAATGTTATCCCTGATTTATCAGCCACCCACTTAATTGCAGGAGGTGATTTTAATGCTATTCTGGATCATTTTACTGATAGACTTTCCACTCGCCCCTCCAACCCTTTCAGTTCCACCATTGTTCTAAATAACTTAATTGACTCCATGAATCTTGTTGATATATGGAGGCTGCAGCACCCGACTGATAGAGACTATTCTTTTTTCTCGTGCGTGCATAAATCATATACAAGAATTGACTACTTTCTGATAGATGCTAAATGCCTCACCCTCTATGCTGAAGGACATATTAAAACTTAAATTCAAATATAACACTATTCTTTCAAAACAAGTAAGCATGATGCTATTAAAAGTAAAACAAAAACACTTCAAATTGGCTGATAAACCTGACAAACCCTTGGCGCGACAGCTCGGAAACATACAGGCTAACAGGGCAATCCGCAAAATTAAAACCGAAACAGGAACCATTTCCACTGATCCGAAAGAAATCAATGATTGTTTCCGTAAGTTTTATGAGGGGCTCTATACCTCCAAGTCCACTGCAGACATCTCGCAGATCTCTGACTTCCTCCATGCTCTGCATTTACCCAAATTAAGCCTCAAAGCACAATCAGATTTAAACGCAAATATTACTTTAGAAAAAATTGCTGGGGCTATACGCTCCTTCACTAATGGGAAAGCCGCTGATCCAGATGGATTTGGCATAGAGTTTTATAAAGCATACTTAGACAAAGTCTACCCCATCATGTTAAGGATGTTTAATCATTCCATTGCAACTGGCCGACTCCCTGACTCTCTATATTTAGCTAACATCTCCTTAATATTGAAGAAAGATAATGATGAGACAGATCCAGCCTCGTACCGCCCAGTCACTATCCTCGGCTCTTTAAGGTGTTTACGAAAATACTTGCAAACAGACTCAATAAGTGTATAGCAAGTATCTATCTATCTATCTATCTATCTATCTATCTATCTAGCAAGACTATCCCATAGGTGCGGCTGCTAATTATCTGAAAGCATGTGATATTTGAAAGCGGCACAGGCACTTATGGATATGGAAATTTGTGGAAACACACGTCATATACATCAGCGTAGATAAAAGCCAATTAGGGCAAAGTCCTGATGTCATGAAGGTGGGTCTAGACTCACTCAGTACTTGAAGAGCAACCACAAGGCCCTGTCCAACCCCCTGCTGCGACTTGCTGGAAACCTCTTTTCAGTGTTTTAAAAATATGTTCATACACATTCAGTTAAATATTACATTACTGTAAATAATGGTCATTTCTTTGTGTAGTGCATATCACGCACGTCCCTGTATGAAATAATTAACAGTTGCCTGAAAGCTAATGAAAATATTTGTTTCTGGTGAGCTGGTAGATGTCTTGAAGAAGGTGTATTTGGGCTGCTCAAGCATAGCTTTACCAGTATATAGCTCTATACCACCAGATAAATCAGTCTGCAAGGTATAAACTGCAAGTAAAGTCCTTGTCTTTCAATCTTTTTTCTTTTTTTTAAATAAATCTTTATTTAACCCTGGAATAAAAAATGTCAAGTCTTTACTAATATTGTATAACCAAGGTCATATGAATCTTGTCAAGAGTCAAGATTATCTTGTCAGTGAGAACATGCATTAGTCAGGGGCTGAAGAAGATCAGGAAAACATTGAAACAAATTCAAATCTATTTGCACACATCCATGCCTTAGGACAATATGAGAGTTTGCAATATCCGTAGAAAAGGATGTTTAATACAATATGGATTACACCT